>VDFB02172668.1:55775-114019 GCA_007258455.2 Sequoia sempervirens | reverse complement strand
TCTTGAAAAGGATTTTATAGGTATATTTGTGTCACTCCTTATCTCAAAATGTTGTTGTGATTTATGTAGAGTATTTCTTGTGATTTTCTCCTCATAAGATTAATGCATAGATACATGCATGTAAATAATTGTTAATATTTGTTTTAAGTTTAATTACCAAGGGTTTCACATGTATTTTCCCTAAAATTTGGTATCAAAGCCATTGTATTGGCTATTAAAGGTCATTTCTTCCTCATAATTTATCATTGTTTGACTGGTAGTTTTGCTATTGATCTTATTTTTTAAGAAAATGAACACGGTAAGAGCTTGCGAGATGGAGAAGGTGGAATATCTTGGATTTGGTCAGATGTTTGAATATTACATGGTGCTAACGTAACGATTATATTTAGTAGTATGCAAGTACCCTTTGGTTTGATGGGGGTTAGAGTGCCTACAATGGGTCCTTAATTTTAGTCCTTCATTGCATGAGAAAGATTTAGATGATTAGCCCCTATAGTTGCATGCATGTTCAATGGGTTTCATGTACTTGTATGTGGGTTTCATGTCCTTGCATATTGGTGCATGATGTTGACTTATGTTGTTTTGTAGCTATATGAGTAGTCTCTTCACTTGAATGTTATTTCATGTTGACATATGCTATGTATTCATGGATATTTTGGTTTACATGTACATACAGTACGTGAATCTATGATATAAATTAATGTTTACATGAAGGTTGTGTTTATCTTATTGACTTATTGATACACGCAAGACATTTACCTATCATGGATGTGGGTTTTGTAGATTTTCCACTCATAACTTATGGTTTTGTAAACCTATGAAGAGACTTGCTTAGTGTTATTTAGACGAAGATCATTATATAATCTTATGCATGGTTTAAGGAGGTTGGTTGAAATCTTCTTGATGTAAAAATGTGTTTGGTTACTTAAATTTCTATGGTTATTTTTCACTGGGCTCTTGAATTTTAATTATTCTATAATGAATTTGTGGTAACTTGGATCTAGATTTGATATTATTTGATTCATTGAGAATCTACATATTATCTTTGACTATCTCTACTTTTATTTTTACTAATATAGTGTTGAATATATCTATTATATAATGTTCAATTTTATACTATTTATGGTCTTTTTGGTTTCAGTTAGAGATCTAGCCATGGTTTTCTATAAACTTTGAGATGTTACATGTGTGTATATTTTGTGAGTTTTTTGTACCCACATGTTTTCAGAGAACTTATCTCTAGAATTTTAGTGTACTATTGGTGTCGTAATGTATTAGGGTTATACTTTTAGATTCCATTGAGTTGTAGATTCTAATTTGGTTGGCCTCTTAGCAATCATGGTGCATTGGTATGTTTTTGGCAAAGAAATAGAGAGAGATATTTTTAACACTTGATATAATTACATATTGCAACATGTAGTGGTTAACTATGGTGTCATGAGAGGCTCTAAATTATGATTCAATGGAGATTTATCTAGTAGCATAGTTAGTGGTATCATAGATTGATTTGGAGATCATGGTATTAATTGGCCCTTTGGGGTCTTCTATTGTTGTAGTTGATTTATTTGATTGTGTAGGGTCATGAATGATCTTTAGTTAGGATATGTTTATCACAATTCCATGTGTATATTGAGATCACTTTCTATGGTAGCTTTGGTAGTAATTTAGATCTATCACAGCAATGGATTTTTTTAATGTGGTGGTTGTTGATGTCACTTGGAGTTCATGGTTTCTATTTTACATGAGTAATGAGATTTTATTGACATTTATTTCTATTAAGAAAGGATGGGTATGTACACAAAGATGGAGGATCAAAAAGTGAATAAAACTAATTTTGAAGCAAAATAAAATATAAAAAGAGTAGAACACTCACTTGTTATAAAATACTACTAGCATAACTTGGGATGGTTTGGAAATATTGAGCCATAACAACCATGTGTCATGATGCACTCATGTATATATTTTCCTAAAAAACACCAAAATCACTCTCTTTTTTGAATTATAACATGTGCACATTATAATATGCATATATTATAATGATCATTCATTTCATTTGAACTTTCTTTGGAATCCCAACCTTAATATATCATTTGGATTGGATTAGGCTAAGCCAAAGGTTTTGGCCTACATGTAAGGGCTCAAATATTTGTTTTGCATTAAACATGAAAAAATGTAAATGTTTAGTGTGCTTTCAATCAATTTTTAATATTTTAAAACATTTTTAAAGAAATGATGGAATAATGTTAAGCTCTCTCTTATCTTTCTAACCATATATATATTTTTTAACATTTTAAATACTTTTTTTATTAATAGGGGTAAATGCTTTTGACCTGGAGCTATGAACCGGTAATGTCACAAATGGGGGACGTCATCCCTAATATAAGTTCTCAACAATTACACCCCAATGTGTTTTGAACCTTGATGGAAAGAATAACAACGCAACAACTTAAACATCAGACCATGCCACTATTGGCAACATTTAAAGTATATTAAGGCTTTTATCTTTAATTTATTTTGTTAGCTTGTTTTTATTTTTCTCTAAAAACCTATATATAGCTCTTTTGTTTCAAATTTTATATGCTTATTTAAATTTGTAATAAATTACATTTTTAAATTTTATAATTCATTATATACACATTAAATATAAACATATTTTCAATTAGTTTCCTTAAAATTAAAGTGAGATCATGCTCAATTTTTTATTAGTTAGGATGTGCCCACTTTGAAAATTAGCATTTTTAAAAATATTAATTAAAATTTAATAGAAAATTTTAGCATAAACTAAATGATGCTAGCTAACTCTTCACAAAAAAAATAAAATTGAAATACTTTTCAAAAGTTAACATTTTAGAGGGAGCATAGAAACATTTTGTTATAATGTTCTAACAAAATAGGACCACTTTGTGTGCTTCCCCTATTTGACCCTCTTAATCTCCACGATTTTAAAAAATAGTTTAGAAACTATATTCCAATAGTTCTACTAACCTTTCTCTTGTCACATCTTGAAACTTTGGGTGTAGATATCTTGAATTTCTCATCTAAGATCATTTTTTACTAATTTCAAAAAAAAAAATGGTCACTCTTGATCCCCTTTTGCCCCCCATTTCCATGTGTACACCAAATGTTTATCTTCATTTTTTGAGGATGTTAATAGACTATTTATATGAATTTATCTCTTAGAAATTTTGGTTGATCTCTGAGGAAATATAAATCATGATTTCGTGGTAAGTGCCTAGATCTTGTAATATGTAGTAGGAATTTTGGCATTGGTTTGTGGTAATCTAATAGATGCGTATTTTGATAAATTTTCCTTGTGAAATTTTGGTTGTGATAGTGCTATAATTAGAGTGTGGTTGGCATGAGATGATTGGTTGTGTACCTATATTAAATTCAATTGAGGATCTAGATCTTTATCTTTAAGGGATCGAGTGTTGGAATGATGGTATTTTTGACCTTTTAATAGAAAGACTAAAATATTGCACTTAGAGCTAGTGCTAAGTTTAGCATAGAAAACATTGAGGAAATTATTTATTTTAAGATCAATTTTATGTGTTATTTCATAGGTAGAAACAACTCATACGCCACTCTTAGTCCCCTTAGTGGTGAATGATTTGATAAGTATTATCCACTTGGTATTTTAGATGCATTCTTTCTTTATGTCTTCTCTTCTCATGTACATAAATTTTTAGTTATGGATATCAATTTTGATTTTTTTTTAAGAGTAGATGTATGATTGTATTCTTAGTTTCCTTATTATATTTTGATCTTGATTTTTGGAGTTAGTTTTGAAGACAAGTTTGAGGAGTACATGCGATTTTTAGTGGCTTTGGGCATGTTTCTTTGTTGAGACAATGGTTTTTTGTTTCTGCTTCCTTAAATTTCAGAAGCTTACATCTATTGGTACTATATTTGACATTAAGGATGAATTGTTAGATGTTGAAAAAAAAATTATATGGGGTTTTGAAAGAAGATCAATCTTGTCATAACTTGATCATGTGTTGGTAGTGGAAGAAGGAATTGGTTTGATTTTAAAGTTTTCTCTCTATGATATGTTTCTTACCATAGAGGTTTGGTTCATTTTATGTTACATTTTAGATTTGTATAGACTATTGTTATTGTACTTCATTATTTTTTATTAATAATTTGGATAATTGGGGTTCTTTAATCTCCATTTTTTATGTGATGTGATGAATTTGGGAGAGCTAAGTGTTATCTAGGGAGTTTTACAACAATTTAGTTTGTAAATTTATAAATTAATGTGTACTCTTCAATGCTATGTATTAGAGGATTTTACCATATCCTCTATCTAAGTTTTGTTGGTGGGATTAGGTTGATTTCAAAGTAGATACTACCCATGTGCAGTGTGATTTATGGGGAGGTATAAGTGGGCCATTAGGCTACAATACAAGGGTCTTATGTATTTTTACATGTTCATGTGTTCATTACTAATGGAGATAAAATTTGTGCAAGATAGTGGGTATAAAAGGATTTCTTCAAATATAGATTGGGTTAGCTATATGGATAGTAGGTCTACATATGATGTGTTAGCAATTGATTATGCTTGTTATTCTAGTTTTTGTTTAGTATTTGGTAGATACTTGATCTTGTTAAGGATCATATGGACTTTCATGTTTTTGTTTAAATTGAGACATGATATTGTGGTTCTTGTGTGATATTTAGAGTGTGATCTTGGGTTAGGATTCTTATCTTTCATGTTTAGGAATGATGGAGGATGAGATTGTTATGGTCAAGATGGTAGCCACTTGGTTGATGTTGAAAGTTTATCTGTTGATCCAATAAGCATCGAGTAGTTGGTTGAGGCTATGCGTAGTTTGTCCCTAGTGGTTAATTCATTTGTTAGAAATCCTTATGGTTTTTCAATGTGAATATCATATGGGATAATGTTAGGATTAGGGGTTTTATTCACCTTGCATATCCTATGGTTTACTTTTAATTTAATTGTTTGTCAATTATTATTTTAAAGAGGTAAGCACTTTTGAACCAGAGCTATAAAACGTTGAGGTCACAAATGGGGGACATCATCCCCAATATAAACATTTAACAATAACACCCCAATGGGGTTTGAACATTGATGGAAAGAACAACACCACCACAACTTAACCATCACACTATGCTACTATTGGAAATTGTTTGTAAATTATTAATTATATATACATCTACAAATTTAATGGAGTGGGAAAATTGGATGTCCATGTGAGAGTGGGGACACATGTAATTACTTATTATTCTTTAGTAATAAAATATATTTGCTACTTGAAAATGAAATTCTCTATAAGATAAATTTACTAGAATATACATATGCTACTCTTATTTTATGCGTTCTATTTTTCTTTTTATATTATTTCTTACGATTCTTAATATAATTATAATCATGATCACCACAAATAATTATAATTATTACTTATAAAAAAGGTAACAAAATAAAACCTAACATAAACTACAACTTCACTAAATAACTCTAAAACTACAATACATAAAAGTCCAAATACTTAGAAAGAAAACTAGAGGGTGCTCATCACATCTCCAATCAAGGACCAACCAAAACAAATAGTATCAAGAGGAAACTGAAATGAAGAAAAGGCCAAGGTTAAGATGAGTTAGAGGTGAGATAAGGGATTTAGAAGGAAGCTTGGAGAGAGTGACAATGATGAAGATACACAACCCAACATTTAAGATCTGATAGAAAGTTGGTAATGGGGCCTGTATTAACATCTAGCTGAAATGTTGCTGATTGATCCAAAGGAACAACACACCCAACCCTTTGTCAAACGTGGACATTTTATCTCCTTCCCACCTCTCATCTTTTACTTTTTATTTCTCCATATATTTTTGTCTTTGGCAGAATGATCATTGTGAAGAATTAAATTATTTGAGAGTAAAAGAAGGGGACCCAAATCATTAGAAAGACTGATAACATTAACTCTTTCTTACCTCTGCTTACCAGTCCAACAGCACTTTTGTTTGGTTTCTTCAAACCCAATTCAAATCATTGTGCGCAATCTTATCTCACTATTGGAGCATCCCAATAATATTAAGCTGACATCAACTTACAGCTGCTGTACTTGTGAAGGTGGCAGTGTTATCTTATGACGCGTGTTCACATTCTCAAACAACGTACAAATGGAGCTTTCATGAATTAAAAGATACCTAAAATATTAAAGCTAATGTGGAAGAAAGCCTATCATAATCTGTAATTTAAAAGCTGTCCTTTTACTACCAAAAAAAAGGATACAATTTCCAGTGCCTATCAATTAAACTAACAGACTTTGAAAATAGTCTAGAAAAATTTCACAGTTTTGTAACCAAAAAATTGTTTAAAACTATTACGACTATTGGAATTTAAGGCCTCATAGTATTAATAACCAAGGATAGAGATTGATGTTTCCAATTGTAAACCATTTTGTCAATCACCCACCTAACAACAACGTTGTTTTCTCCTGAATAAAACACCCCAGCGAACTCAAATTGCTTTGCTCATCTACAGCAAACTGATGAAAAAACAAGTAGCTACGACATCTTGACAGAATATATTGTCAAAGATCGTCGTGAAATTGGGGGCCCACATGCATTCAACTGTGTCGAAATTTATGACAGGCTGGTCGGTGCTGAGGTAACGATAGACTGATAGAAATGGGATTTTTTACTATATTCTATCTGTCAGTAATCTGGTTTGATCGATAGATGGTTTATAGCATATAAGACTACTCATATTCTGAAAGGTAATTTATAGGAGGCCCTACTCAAAGCACCATTCTGATATATTGTACATCTATATTCATTAAAAATAAAAAGTTGGCAATCGGTACTTCAATTTTTCTTTATGAGTAAATTTGATCAGTATCTTATCGTTTTATAAAAATAATTTTAAATTTACGTTGATTACGTATAAATTTATGAGTTTTTAAATAGTTAAAATCTATCAATAAAAAGGATCTAAGAATCATGAAAATAAATGTGACAGAGATCAAGAAAAAAAAAGTATTGGCCTAACAAAGTACAGATAAGATTAAGGGTGTTCATCAAGATTCAAAAACGTTAATAAGGTCTCACATCAAGAAGATTATCAAAGATTATTATACAATGTCCTCCCTATAAAAGTTTAATGTTACTTGAAAACCTGAATGCTAGTGATACTCTTGTAAGGCATAGCTTGGAAGTTGTAATGTTACTTGTTGGTCACTAAATAATACAATTAGTTTTTGTTTTGAGCACGTCGGGTTTTTCTTTTATGATGGTTTTCCCTACATTTGGTATATTTTTTGTGCTGTTATTTTTGTAATTATGTGATCTATTAAAATTTTACACATATCACCTATCTTAGATTAGCAAAGGAAGGGTATTTTGGACCTCTAATTTTCCATTTATATCCATGCTCAACAAATAATTTTTCTCCCCTTAAGAAGAAAGAAATCTAAATATGAATGGAAATTATCTTTCTAATCTAGAAAAGAGGGGGGAAAGGTAAGATGAAATTATTTGGTAACTATGCCTTGATATCAAAGTCAATGTTGAGAGGTGTATTAATGATATTGAAAGTAATTGGAGGTTCAAGTGACCATACTAATCATCCTATGAATTCTCCTTTAAGATTGAAGAGTGTTTATCTCCATTGAAGGCATGAATTATAACATTCAATTATAACTATGTTGTTGGTGGGAATACACTAGATTAACTAATTTGGCAGCTATGTTTTTCTTGAAAAGGATTTTATAGGGTATATTTGTGTCACTCTTATCTATTTTTTTATTCTTATTATCCTCACATTCTTACTCTTTGATAAGTGAATTTATATCTCAAAATGTTGTTGTGATTTATGTAGAGTATTTATTGTGATTTTCTCCTCATAAGATTAATGTGTAGATACATGCATGTAAATAGTTGTTAATATTTATTTTAAGTTTAATTACCAAGGGTTTCACATGTATTTTCCCTAAAATTTGGTATCAAAGCCATTGTATTGGCTATTAAAAGTTATTTCTTCCTCATCATTTATCATTGTTTGACTGGTAGTTTTGCTATTGATCTTATTTTTTAAGAAAATGAACATGGTAAGAACTTGCGAGATGGAGAAGGTGGAATATCTTGGATTTGGTCACATGTTTGAATATTGCATGGTGCTAACATAAAGATTATATTTATTAGTATGCAATTACCCTTTGGTTTGATGGGGTTTAGAGTGATTACAATGGGTCCTTAATTTTAGTTCTTCATTACATGAGAAAGATTTAGATGATTAGCCCCTATAGTTGCATGCATGTTCAATGGGTTTCATGTTCTTGTATGCGGGTTTCATGTCCTTAAATATTGGTGTATGATGTTGACTTATGTTGTTTTGTAGCTATATGAGTAGTCTCTTCACTTGAATGTTATTTCATGTTGACATATGCTATGTATTCATGGATATTTTGGTCTACATGTACATACATTATGTGAATCTATGATATAAATTCATGTTTACATGAAGGTTGTGTTTTTCTTATTGACTTATTGATACACGCGAGACATTTACCTATCATGGATGTGAGTTTTGTAGATTTTCCACTCATAATATATGGTTTTGTAAACCTATGAAGAGACTTTCTTAGGGTTATTTAGACAAAGATAGTTATATAATCTTATGCATGGTTTAAGGAGGTTGGTTGAAATCTTCTTGATGTAAAAATGTGTTTGGTTACTTAAATTTCTATGGTTATTTTTCATTGGGCTCTTGAATTTTAATTATTCTATAATGGATTTGTGGTAAGTTGGATCTAGATTTGATATTATTTGATTAATTGAGAATCTACATATTATCTTTGACTATCTCTACTTTTATTTTACTAATATAGTGTTGAATATATCTATTATATAATGTTCAATTTTTATACTATTTATGGATTTTTTGGTTTCAATTAGAGATCTAGCCATGGTTTTCTATAAATTTTGAGATGTTACATGTGTGTATATTTTGTGAGTTTTTTGTACCCACATGTTGTACGAAGAACTTATCTCTAGAATTTTAGTGTAATATTAGTGTCTTAATGTAGTAGGGTTATACTTTTAGATTTCATTGAGTTGTAGATTCTAATTTGGTTGGCCTCTTAGTAATCATGGTGCATTGGTATGTTTTTTTCAAAGAAATAGAAAGATATATTTTTAACACTTGATATAATTACATATTGGAACATGTAGTGGTTAACTATGGTGTCATGAGAGGCTCTAATTATGATTCAATGGAGATTTATCTAGTAGCATAGTTAGTGGTATCATATATTGATTTGGAGATCATGGTATTAATTGGCCCTTTGGGATCTCCTATTGTTGTAGTTGATTTATTTGATTGTGTAGGGTCATGGATGATCTTTAGTTAGGATATGTTTATCACAATTCCATGTGTATATTGAGATCACTTTCTATGGTAGCTTTGGTAGTAATTTAGATCTATCACAACAATGGATTTTCTTAATGTGGTGGTTGTTGATGTCACGAGGAGTTCATGGTTTCTATTTTACATGAGTAATGAGATTTTATTGACATTTATTTCTATTAAGAAAGGATGGGTAGGTACACAAAGATGGAGGATCAAAAAGTGAATAAAACTAATTTTGAAGCAAAATAAAATATAAAAAGAGTAGAACACTCGCTTGTTATAAAATACTACTAGCATAACTTGGGATGGTTTGGAAATCTTGAGCCATAACAAGAGTGTGTCATGATGCACTCATGTTATATATTTTCCTAAAAACACCAAAATCACTCTCTTTTTTGAATTATAACATGTGCACATTATAATATGCACACACTATAATGATCATTCATTTCATTTGAACTTTCTTTGGAATCCCACCCTTAATATATCATTTGGCTTGGATTAGGCTAAGCCAAAGGTTTTGGCCTACATGTAAGGGCTCAAAGATGTGTTTTGCATTAAGCATGAAAAAATGTAAATGGTGAGTGTGCTTTCAATCAAATTTTCATATTTTAAAATTTAATTTTAAAAAATGATAGAATAATGTTAAGATCTCTCTTATATCTTTCTAACCACACATATATATATTTTTTAATATTTTTAATATCTTTTTTATTAAGAGGGGTAAATGCTTTTGACCCAGAGCTATGAACCAGTGAGATCACAAATGGGGGACCTCATCCCCAATATAAGTTCTCAACAATTACACCCCAATGGGTTTTGAACCTTGATGGAAAGAATAACAACACAACTTAAACATCACACCATGCCACTATTGGCATCATTTTAAGTATATTAAGGCTTTTATCTTTAATTTATTTTGTTAGTGTTTTTATTTTTCTCTAAAAACCTATATATAGCTCTTTTGTTTCAAATTTTATATGCTTACTTAAATTTGTAAGAAATTACATTTTTAAATTTTAGAATTCATTATATACACATTAAATATATACATATTTTCAATTAGTTCCCTTAAAATTATAGTGAGATCATGCTCAATTTTTTATTTGTTAGGATGTGCCCACTTTGAAAATTAACATTTAAAAAAAATATTAATTAAAAGTTAATAGAAAATTTTAGCATAAACTAAATGATGCTAGCTAACTCTTCACAAAAAATAAAAAATTGGAATACTTTTAAAAAGTTAACATTTTAGAGGGAGCATAGAAACATTGTGTTATAATGTTCTAACAAAATAGGACCACTTTGTGTGCTTCCCCTATTTGACCCTCTTAATCTCCATCATTTTAAAAAATAGTTTAGAAACTATATTCCAACAGTTCTACTAACCTTTCTCTTGTCACATCTTGAAAATTTGGGTGTAGATATCTTGAATTTCTCATCTAAGATCATTTTTTACTAATTTCAAGAAAAAATGGTCACTTTTGACCCCCTTTTGCCCCCCATTTCCATGCGCACACCAAATGTTTATCTTCATTTTTTGAGGATGTCAATAGACTATTTCTATGAATTTATCTCTTAGAAATTTTGGTTGATCTATGAGGAAATGTAAACCATGATTTCATGGTAAGTGCCTAGATCTTGTACTATGTAGTAGGAGTTTTGGCATTGGTTTGTGGTAATCTAATAGATGAGTATTTTGATAAATTTTCCTTGTGAAATTTTGGTTGTGATAGTGTTATAATTAGAGTATGGTTGGCAGGAGATGATTGGCTGTGTATCTATATTTAATTCAATTGAGGATTTAGATCTTTATCCTTAAGGGATTGAGTGTCGGAATGATGGTTTTTTTGACCTTTTAATAGAAAGACTAAAATCTTGGACTTAGAGCTAGTGCTAAGTTTAGCATAGAAACATTGAGGAAATTATTTATTTTAAGATCAATTTTATGTGTTATTTCATAGGTAGAAACAACTCATACCCCACTCTTAGTCCCCTTAGTGGTGAATGATTTGATAAGAATTACCCACTTGGTATTTTAGATGCATTCTTTCTTTATGTCTTCTCTTCTCATGTACATAAATATTTAGTTATGGATATCAATTTTGATTTTTTTTAAGAGTAGATGTATGATTGTATTCTTAGTTTCCTTATTATATTTTGATCTTGATTTTTGGAGTTAGTTTTGAAGAAAATTTTGAGTACATGAGTTTTTTAGTGGCTTTGGGCATGTTTCGTTGTTGAGACAATGGTTTTTTGTTTGTGCTTCCTTAAATTTCAAAAGCTTTCATCTATTGGTACTATATTTAACATTAAGAATGAATTGTTAGATGTTGAAAAAAAATATATATGGGGTTTTGAAAGAAGATCAATCTTGTCATAAATTGATCATGTGTTGGTAGTGGAAGAAGGAATTGGTTTGATTTTCAAGTTTTCTCTCTATGATATGTTTCTTACCATAGAGGTTTGGTTCATTTTATGTTACATTTTAGATTTGTATAGACTATTGTTATTGTACTTCATTATTTTTTATTAATAATTTGGATAATTGGGGTTCTTTAATCTCCATTTTTTATGTGATGTGATGAATTTGGGAGAGCTAAGTGTTATCGAGGGAGTTTTACAACAATTTAGTTTGTAAATTTATAAATTAATGTGTACTCTTCAATGCTATGTATTAGAAGATTTTACCATATCCTCTATCTAAGTTTTGTTGGTGGAATTAGGTTGATTTCAAAGTAGATACTACCCATGTGTGGTGTGATTTCTGGGGAGGTATAAGTGGGCCATTAGGCTACAATACAAGGGTCTTATGTATTTTTACATGTTCATGTGTTCATTACTAATGGAGATAAAATTTGTGCAAGATAGTGGGTATAAAAGGATTTCTTCAAATATAGATTGGGTTAGCTATATGGATAGTAGGTCTACATATGATGTGTTAGCAATTGATTATGCTTGTTATTCTAGTTTTTGTTGAGTATTTGGTAGATACTTGATCTTGTTAAGGATCATATGGACTTTCATGTTTTTGTTTAAATTGAGACATGATATAGTGGTTCTTGTGTGATATTTAGAGTGTGATCTTGGGTTAGGATTCTTATCTTTCATGTTTAGGAATGAAGGAGGATGAGATTGTTATGGTCAAGATGGTAGCCACTTGGTTGATGTTGCAAGTTTATTTGTTGATCCAATAAGCATCGAGTAGTTGGTTGAGGCTATGGGTAGTTTGTCCCTAGTGGTTAATTCATTTGTTAGAAATCCTTATGGTTTTTCAATGTGAATATCATATGGGATAATGTTAGGATTAGGGGTTTTATTCACCTTGCATATCCTAAGGTTTACTTTTAATTTAATTGTTTGTAAATTATTATTTTAAAGAGGTAAGCACTTTTGAACCAGAGCTATGAAACGTCGAGGTCACAAATGGGGGACATCATCCCCAATATAAACATTTAACAATAACACCCCAATGGAGTTTGACCATTGATGGAAAGAACAACACCACCACAACTTAACCATCACACTATGCTACTATTGGAAATTGTTTGTAAATTATTAATTATATATACATCTCCAAATTTAATGGAGTGGGAAAATTGGATGTCCATGTGAAAGTGGGGACACATGTAATTACTTATTATTCTTTAGTAATAAAATATATTTTCTACTTGAAAATGAAATTCTCTGTAAAATAAATTTACTAGAATATACATATACTACTCTTATTTTATGCTTTCTATTTTTCTTTTTATATTATTTCTTACGATTCTTAATATAATTATAATCATGATCACCACAAATAATTATAATTATTACTTATAAAAAAGGTAACAAAATAAAACCTAACTTAAACTACAACTTCACTAAGTAACTCTAAAACTACAATACATATAAGTCCAAATACTTAGAAAGAAAACTAGAGGGTGCTCATCACATCTCCAATCAAGGACCAACCAAAACAAATAGTATCGAGAGGAAACTGAAATGAAGAAAAGGCCAAGGTTAAGATGAGTTAGAGGTGAGATAAGGGATTTAGAAGGAAGCTTGGAGAGAGTGACAATGATGAAGATACACAACCCAACATTTAAGATCTGATAGAAAGTTGGTAATGGGGCCTGTATTAACATCTAGCTGAAATGTTGCTGATTGATCCAAAGGAACAACACACCCAACCCTTTGTCAAACGTGGACATTTTATCTCCTTCCCACCTCTCATCTTTTACTTTTTATTTCTCCATATATTTTTGTCTTTGGCAGAATGATCATTGTGAAGAATTAAATTATTTGAGAGTAAAAGAAGGGGACCCAAATCATTAGAAAGACTGATAACATTAACTCTTTCTTACCTCTGCTTACCAGTCCAACAGCACTTTTGTTTGGTTTCTTCAAACCCAATTCAAATCATTGTGCGCAATCTTATCTCACTATTGGAGCATCCCAATAATATTAAGCTGACATCAACTTACAGCTGCTGTATTTGTGAAGGTGGCAGTGTTATCTTATGACGCGTGTTCACATTCTCAAACAACGTACAAATGGAGCTTTCATGAATTAAAAGATACCTAAAATATTAAAGCTAATGTGGAAGAAAGCCTATCATAATCTGTAATTTAAAAGCTGTCCTTTTACTACCAAAAAAAAGGATACAATTTCCAGTGCCTATCAATTAAACTAACAGACTTTGAAAATAGTCTAGAAAAATTTCACAGTTTTGTAACCAAAAAATTGTTTAAAACTATTACGACTATTGGAATTTAAGGCCTCATAGTATTAATAACCAAGGATAGAGATTGATGTTTCCAATTGTAAACCATTTTGTCAATCACCCACCTAACAACAACGTTGTTTTCTCCTGAATAAAACACCTCAGCGAACTCAAATTGCTTTGCTCATCTACAGCAATCTGATGAAAAAACAAGTAGCTACGACATCTTGACAGAATATAATTTCAAAGATCGTCGTGAAATTGGGGGCCCACATGCATTCAACTGTGTCGAAAATTTATGACAGGCTGGTCGGTGCTGAGATAACGATAAACGGGATTTTTTTATTATATTCTGTCTGCCGGTGATCTAGTTTGATCAATAGATGGCTTATAGCATATAAGATTACCTCATATTCTTATTTATGGAGGATGTATGAAAGGTAGTTTATAGGAGGCCCTACTCAATGCATGATTCAAATGTAATGTCTAGTGATATATTGCACATCTACATTCATTTTATCATAAAAAATAAAAATTTGGCAATTGGTACTTCAATTTTTATTTATAAATATTAACAACCATTCTTTGAGTTGTGTTTAGATGGATTCACAAATATTATGATCAAAGATATGCAAATTTTTATAAAGGGTAGGATTCTCAAATGTCGTTTTTTTTTTACCATTTAACGTTGCAGAAGAGAGTACCCTATTCACGTCAATAAGAATAGTAGGAGAGGTCATCGATTCTACCTTAGTATTATAGTTCTCATTTCTCTTTTTTTCAAGATCCCATAAATCTAATTCATCCCCATATAACATATGCTCATCTATGTGAGAGTGATTCAAGTTAACCAAATGTTGAGGTACTCCAATATCAGAGCTTCTCAGAATGGTAATATAAGAACTAAACTCAAGGTGCCATCATAATACAATAAAAGAGATAGAATCCTATGTAGATGTCATGTGAATAATATAAAGCATACTAATGAGATAAGACATGAAGAAGATAGGCATTATATTGGAATCCATTATATCTAAGCCTCACCCAAAGAGAAATAAATTCATTGTCAAAGGAGAATAAAAAGAGTTCATGGTAAATACTAATCAAGAATAGATGACTAACATAAATTCTAAAACAAGTAGAGATAAAATAAAAGTCAAAACACCACATCTTTCTTCATACAAAAATTTAGATCATAAATGGAAATAAAGGAACCAATGTTGAGTGGAAAAAAGGTCATAATCCACTCTAGATCAAAATAAGTTATTCAAATCAAAATTGTATAAGTTGTACAAATTTCCAATACCATGGCCACCATCATAGGAATCCTAAAAAATAGATAAGATACATTCCAAAGGATGGATGTAATTTAAGTTCAAAGGAAAAATCTACATAAAGCTCATATGGTAAAACAAAAGCAACATCTTTTTCTCATAAAACATTAAATTGGAAATGAAAAGTAGTTTCCAATTCTAAGAGACAAAAAACTCATAAGTCACTCTAGTTCAAGATCTAGAAATACTTCCAATGATAGTTTTCAGAATTTTCAAAACCACATCCACCAAAATAGGAATTTCAAAAAATAACTATGATACTATCCAAAGGATAGACATAAATGAAATCAAAATGAAAAATCAAGCTAGAGCTCATGTACCTATACAACAAAACAAGGGTGTCTATGATTAAAAAAAAAATGAGAACTAAACCTTGAGCTAGCACTCTTGAACAACTCTAGCTCAAGAAGGAAAAAAACTATCATCTCACTTACCAAGAGATATAAAGAAACTATAGCTTCTAAAATATTCATCAAAGTACTATATTAATAGTCATTGTCGTTAGGAACAATGAGAGACTTGGAATTAGAATTAGAAGGAATTTTTAGTAGAAATTTAGAGATTTTTTCTTCTAACACACCATGGAAAGAGATAACTACATAAAATGACCATTATTAAAAATTTGGATGAAGGAATTAGATTAATCTCTTATCCTTAAGTTACCTTATGAAATTTTGAAGCTACATAAAAGAAGGAAATTATTCAATTCATTGTTCAAAAATAATTATTCATGATAATTTTCCTATACACTAAGATTAGCAATCCAATATATCACTTGATTTCCTTTATGAAAGATGTGAGTAATTTAAAAATTATAAAACTTACCTAGAAGATCACCAACTTCCAAAAGAATACTATAAAGCCTGGACACTAATTTTCCTTTCTACATTTCAAACTATTTATAATAAGTTTTGAATCCCCTTTGATGATAATATTTTGAGATATAGTCATAACTCCTTGTTTCAAACCAAAAATAAAACCTTCTATCTCAACAACAATGTTGGTATTAAATCTAGGAAACTAAGTCTCTAATCCAACAAGCTCACCTTTATAGTTTTTGAGGATATCCCCTCCTACAAAAAATATTGTATTAATTTTAGAAGCACCATCAAAATTGAGCTCTATCCATCCTCATCAAGATAGTGACCACAAATCCTTTTTCCAATATCTCTTTAGGTTTTATTTATGTTTTTCTTCTTTAAAAGATCAAAATATTTTTGGAAAATTTAGTTAATTTTATGAATTAGCTTTTGTGCTCTTATTTTTTAGTTAGACTCTTAAAAAATAATTAACTCACCCTTTCTTTCTTATTTTTTTCTAAATAATTTTCTTTAATTTAAAAAATATATTATTTCTTTTTAGCCAAATCTTCCAAAGAATGATAATCAAAACCATCTCCCTTAAGCCATAAAGAAAATTAAATTTCATAGGAGAAACACAAGCTAGTAATAGTTGATCACAAACACATACCAAAAAACCCAATCAACATTAAAGGAGTTAATTAAAATATTCTAAATTTTGATATCATAAGAATAAATAAAGAGAATATGTTTATTATTTTCCTCCTTGATAAAAAAAGAGGAAATGTGCTTATGTAAAAAAAATCTCTTTGTGGAGTTGATCCCAAGTTAGAATCTTCTAGTGATAAGTCAGCCATAGAAAATATTAACCTTAGGTTGGACCCTTTAGCCCTCCAAATATAATAAAATAAAAAGATATTTGAGTATTTTTTTATATTATTAGTTGTCCATACCTTTGATTAACCATATAACTCCCATGGAATTCAAGATTCTAGCTCAAATTGAATCACTATTGAAGTTCCAAATAGGCTTGGATTTTTGTAATAACAAAGAAGATTAAGACAAGCCTTTTCATAAAATTCAAAAATATTAGGGAAATGTTTTAAGGATCTAGATATCCTATAGCTCTCAATATTATCTTCCCAATAATCATTGACTTTATATCCCTAGTGAATCATAAGATAGATCAAGAGACCCTTGAATTTAAGAAAATTTTCCAAAGGATTTTTTGTCAACCATGATCTATCTTTCCAAAAGGAATAAAAGAACCATCTTGAATCTTCCAAATTTTATATATCTCAACTATCTTTCAAAAATACTTCTAACTAAACCAAATATGAATCGGTCAAATATAGAAATTTTAGAGTAAGAGCACTATTGAGATATTTAGTTATCAAAATATGAATCTAAGAATTTCAAGGAGAATAAATGAATCTCCACATTAACTTATCCAACAAAACTTCATTAAAAAATAAAAAAAATTAATCACTAAGTACCCTTCTTCTCTACTTATAGATTTAATGTAAAGCTAACAAGGGAAATTTAAAATTATACCATAAAACTTTCCAAATAAGGTCCCTAATTACATAGTTGAATTTATGAATAATACTTTTAGGAGTAGGGGGATGAGAAAATAAATAAATAAGAAGTGTAAGGTAGATGTTAGGAGTACCAACCTCCTTGTAGAGGAAAGCCATCTTCCTTCCCATCCATTAAAAAAAATAAAAATCAAAATAGGATTCCATAGCAATTTGCCATTCCTTCCATAAAAAGAAAGAAACCAACATAGGAATTAGGGTAAAAACATTTTCTAAAAGAAAAAAATTATTCAAACATTGTGGTTTTGCATATCTATGATATTCCATTATTTTAGTTTTACTAATTTAGTGTTTTGAAGTTGTGGGTTTATAAATGTTGAAATGGATTGAAATTTGCATGGATGTATTTGACATTTATAGTTTTACATAAGAAAAATGTATGGTTTTTTACATATATAAAATACCATTTTTAGGGTTCTTTGGATGGAGACAACTATAGATTTGGATGCATGCTTCAAGCATGGTTTCAGGAGGTTTATTGTAGCCTTCTCAATGCATATTTTTTGGTATTTGTTTGGTTACTTATATTTCTATGGTCATATATTATTAGGTTCTTGAACTAGTTGCTCTATTGTGGATTTGTGGTAGGTCGGACCTAGATTTTATTTGATGTTTAGGTATTGGATATTCTACATGTTATCTTTTGAATATCTATACTTTCCATGTTACTAATATGGTCTTGCATATATTTATTACATTGTTCAAGATCTATTTTATTTTTTGGTTTTTCTAGTTTCATTTGGATCATTATTCATGCTTTTCTATCACCTTTGATACATCACGCGTGTGTATTTTGAGGGTTTTTTATACGTACATGTTGCATGGAGAACATAGTTTTGGATCTTTGATATATACTATTGGTGTCTTAATTCATTATGGTTTTACACTTAGATACTATTGAGTTGTAGATTCTATTATGGTTGTTCTCTTAGTCATTATCATACATTAGTATATTTGTTGTAAAGAAACAAAAAAAAATGATTTTTTGAGTATCTAAGATAATTAGACTTTGTAACCTATAATGGTTGAATATGTTTTCATGAGAGGCTCTAGATCATGATTTAATGGGATCTTTGTCAAATATCATAGTCAATGGTATTTTATTTATTTAGATATCATGGTTTTAGTTTTCCCTTTAGGACACCCTAATGTTTTATTTGAATTATTTGATTGTGTAAACACCATGGATGATCTTTAGTTAGGATATGTTTATCATGATGCCAAGTGTAGCTTGTGATCATGAGCTCTTAATTCATATCTTGCACAATCAATGAGATTTTATTGATATTTTTAGTTCTACTAATAAAGGGTGGGTATGTGCACAAATATTAGAGGCAAAAAAAGTGGCTAAAACCTATTTTGAAGAAAAATATGACATAATGTAAGTGCATATTAGCAAAAAACCTATATTATTTAAAAATAAAAAATATTCCAGAAACTACTTGATGTTAACTCTTCACTAGGGGGATTTATGAAATACTTTTAAAATGTCAAAATTTTAGGTGGAGAAAACATAACATTGTTAGGATTTTCTAACAAAAATAGGACCACTTTCTGTGCTCCTCCTATTTGACCCTCTTAATCTCCACCACTTTTAAAAAATATTATGTTTAGAAAGTATTTTTTGAGCACTACTAATCTTATCATCATCAAATCTTGAATTTTTTAGTGCCAGTATCTTTAATTTTTCATCTAAGATGATTTTTTGTCGATTTCAAGAAAAAAGCGCCCACTTTTGACCCCATTTGGCCTACCATTTTCATTCACATAACCAAATTATTATCTTCATTTTTAGGGGGAATGTGAGTAGACGATTTCCATGAATATATCTTCAAACTTTTTTTGAGCTATTGTGTAATGTAAATTAATATGTCATGGTAATTTCTTAGATTTTAAACTATGCAATAGGATCTTTGACATCAAGGCTGGTGGGAATATACTAGATAAGTTTTGTTATCATTTTGAATTTTGAATTTTTGGTTATTATAGTGTTGCAATTGGAGTTTTGCTAGAATGAGATGATTGGTTCTGTACCTATATCAAATTTGGGTGAGGCTAGATCTCCAACTTTTAGAGATCGAGTGTTGAAATCATGAGTGTTTTCAAAATTTTAGCATAAACACTAAGAACCCTACACTTGGAGCTAGACTTTAGTTTATCATGAAAGTGTTGTGGACTTTTTTTAAGTATCATTCTTATTTCATGTTTCATAGTTACAAAATCTTGTACCCCATTCTCATTAAACTTCTTGGTGAATGATTTGGTGGGCATTTTCCACCTATTTTAGATGCATATTATGTCTTATATTTTCATATGCATAATTCATGAGATATTAATATCAATTCTAAGGACTTTTTTGAGGAGTGAATCTATGACTGTTTTCTTATTATCCTCTGCATGTTTTGATTTTGAGTTGTGGAGTTGAATTTGAAGACTAGTTTGAGTGCATGAGATGTTTAGTGACTTTGGGCATATTTTTTTTAATCTTCCTTCAATTTGAGAAGATTTAGTCTATTTCTAGTATATTTGATATTAAGGTTGAAGGATTAGATATTGACATTTTTTTTTTTCAAATAAACCAAAAGTTCACACTTTTCATAACTTGACCATATGTTGGTGTTGGTAGAAGGAAACAATGTAATAATTTTTTTTCTCTATGGTCTATTGGTTACCTCAAATGTTTGTTTCATGTCATGTTATAGTTTAGATTTTTGTATAGTATTATTATTCTATTTGAGTAAGAGCAAAAATATGGGGAACCAAAAAGTGTCCAGAAGCACGTTTTAGTCCATTTTCCATATAACATGAGTGTGCTATAATGTACTCACATTATGGATCAGTAGTGGCTCGATCACTATTGAGCCATAACATGAGAACGTTGTAACATGCTTGAGTTATAAGAAAAGATAAAATATATATGATTTTAAACTTTTTTTTATGTTTTTCAAAATGCAGGCATGTTTTGGAAAACATAAAAAATAGTCTAAAATCATTTTTATTATAATGTGAGTGAATTTTAACATGATCACATTATAAATTGCATTGGAAAATACCAACCCTTAGGGTTGGATTTTCCTTGGGAATCCAACCTACGTACATGTCAACACCTAAAGATTTTCATGATTTCCATCAAGTTTGCATGTTTTTCAATGCTAACCTAAAAAAGAACCACAATAACATCAATATCTCTCTTACTTTTTTAACCATGTAATTTTTTCTATATTTTAAATATGTTAAGGTTTCGATCTTTTTTTTGTTTTTTTTGTTAGTGTATTCTTTTTATCTAAAAACTTCTACATAATATTTTTGGTGTCATTTTTCATCTGTTTACCCAAATTTGAAAACAAATTATATTTTTACATTACAGGCTCTATTCTATAAACATTAAAATAATTTGACTTTTGATAAGTTTACAAAAAACTAGGGGGAAGCATGCTCAATTTTTTGTTTTTCAAGATGTGTCCTCTTTGAAAATTAGAAAAAAATCATATATATTCATTAAAAACTTATCCAAAAAATAAAGAATAAACTACATGGTATATTAGCTAATTTTTCATTAAATAAATTTTGGAAATGCTCAAAAAATTTAAAATTTTAGGGGCAACACACTAGACACTATGTTATATTTTTTTGAAAAAATAGGATCACTTTGTGTGCTCCCCCTATTTGAACCCCTTAATCTCTGTTTTTTTCAAAAATTAGTAGTTTATAAAGTAGATTCAAAGCACTGACTCTTGTTCTTATCACATTTATAGATTTTGGGTATAATTGTCTTCAATTTCTCATCCAAGATCAATTTTTACTATATTTTTTAAAAAGTGGCCACTTAAGACACCTTTTGGTCCCCCCTTTCATGCACATACCCACTTTACTATTTTTTAGTAATAGTTTGGATGACTGTCCAAGTTATTTAAAATCTATCTTTTATGTTATGTGATGAATCTAGGAGGTAATCAATGGAGAGATTTTTTCAATGGTTTAGTTTGTAGTTTTACGAATTAATGGGTGCTCTTTAATACTACGTGCTAGAGGATTTCACCACATCCTCTATCTTAGTGTTTTTGGTTGAATTTTGGATACTTTATTTGATTTTGGACGAGGCATTACTCATGAAATATGAGTTTTGGTGAGGTATGAGTATCATTAGAATAAAATATCATGAGTATCTTTATGTTTTTTTGCATGTTTATGTTTTCATTACCAGTGGAGACAAACTTTGTGCAAGATAGTGAATATATAGGGACTTGATCAATTGTAGATTAGGATAGATATGGTGGTATTTTAAAGTATATTTATGATTTGTTTACCCTATTTTTAGATATGGTTATTTGGATGTGTTAGAAACTAATTGTGTGTTAATATTTAGGTGTCATCTACCTTTTAAATTCTATGTCATTCCACATAATTCCAACAACCTTGGAAAGTGTCTCTAGGAACATAGAGTGTCATTAAAAATTAATTTTTAATATTTAATTCCACCTATTATTTGTAAAAGCGACTTGTGAAGACAAAAAATATTTAATTAATTTCCACTTCCAAGTGGAGTGCTTGGAAAAGAGTGGAGGATTACTCTTGAATATTGTAAATATGTCATTTGGTATTCCTTAATTTAGGCACTTAGGAGAATGAGGAAAAAGAATTTGGATTTTCCATGAGTGACTAATTATGTTCAAGAGGTTTTCCATGAGGCTTGGGTGCTTTGGAGGGAGGAGGGTGACTCTTGAGTTGCTTTGGGTGTGGAAATTTATGAAGGGTCATTAATGGAAACCTTTTTGGCACCTATCAATATTTTGATCTTGTTTGGTAAATCACCAACGGTTTCCAGTTTCATGAAAACCTATACATTGGAACCCTAGGATAGTAGAAAGTATTACAATAGGTTGGAACAAGAAGGAATATTTACAACAAAGGAAAATGGATTCATATGTGTTGAGATTGTTCAAAAGTAAATAGGTGCTACCAAATTAGAGGCAAAGAGGAGAATGGAAGTATGATTATATTGTAATATTTATTTCAAATTTAATATATTCTTAGCATCTCTTCTTGATAGATTTTTCCCAAAAGGTTTCCTCCATGTAAATATTGTGTCGTGTTGGAAAAATGGTATTTTATAATTTTACTATATGTTGATTTAAATCCATTAAATCTCTTCATGGTAATCCAAGATAATGAACACTTAATTCTATATTTGTCAAAATTTTAAGATTCATATATTTTAACAATCTAAGGCTTACATATCTAACCATATTGGTAATTTTTTTTGAAAAATAAATGATTGAAATTTTGTAGCCTTATGGTTGATATATTATAGTTGGGTAAGTGCATTTGAAAAGATGGAGGGCAAAAAGGGGGCTTAAGTGGCCACTTTTTTTTTGAAATCGGGAAATATTGACCTTGGACATGAAATTGAGGATAGTTACACTCAAAATTTTGAGATGCAACAAAAAAAGGATTGAAGTGCTCCGAGTCTACTTTCAAAACTACTAATTTATTTTGAAAATAGTTGAGATTAAGGGGTTCAAAAGAAGGATACATAGAAATTGGTGTTGTTTTTTGTCAGAAAAACATAACATAGCAACTTTTGTACATCCCTAGCACAGTTAACTTTTTATAGTATTTTTAAAATTGCTTCAATGAGAAATTAGCTAATAGTATGTAGTTGGTGTATGATTTTTCTGATAATTTTTTAATGAATATTTAATTTTTTACTAATTTTCTAAGTGGACACTTCCTAAAAAATAGAATTTTGGTCGTGCTACCCCTACAAATTTTGGAAACTAACTGATTTTTCTTTGAATTTGTAGAATGGATTCTAGTTTCTAAAAATCTAATTTATTTGAAATTCAGGTGAGAGTGAGAGACCTAAGAGAGGGAGAGACTTGAGAGATAGGTAGTGAGAGGGAGTTTGAAATTCAAGTGAGAGTGAGAGACTTGAGAGAGGGAGAGATAGAGGGGGGTGGAGTGAGAGGGACTTATCTAGGTAGGGTGGAAGGGATAGATAGAGAGAGGGGAGAGAGAGAGAGAGAGAGAGAGAGAGAGAGAGAGAGTTACCTAGGTAGGGTGCTAGAGGGAGAGACCTAAGAGAGAGAGAGGGGGGATGAGAGGGAGAGGGGGAGTGGGAGAGAGAGGGAGTGATAGAGAGGAAATGGAAGGGAGATAGAGAGGGAGAGGGAGCGAGAGAGGGTGGTAGGTATTGATTGAGTGAGAGGTACATAGAAAGAGGGAGAGGGTAGATAGAGACAATTAGAGAGGGTAGGAGAGAGGGAGGGAGAGAGAGGTGAGATGTATAGATATATAGAAAGGGATAGGGGTTGAGGGTATAGGGTTGATGGATTAGGGTGGATGACCTATAGGGTTAATGGTTTAGCGTATTAGGGTTTAAGGGTTGAGGGTTGAGGGATTAGGGTTGAGGGTAGAGGGTATTGGGTTGAGGGTAGAGGGTATAAGGTTTAAGGGTTTAGGGTTAAATGGTTTAGGGTTGAGGGTAGAGGGTTTAGGGTATAGGTTTGAGGGTCCAATATAAAGGGTAGAGTGTATAGTGGTTGAGGGTTTAGGGTTTAAGGGTTAAGGGATTAAGGGTTGAGGGTTGAGAATTGAGGGTTGAGGGTTTATTGTATAGGGTAGAGGGTAGAGGGTAGAGGGCTTAAGGTTTTAGGTTTTAAGGGTATAGGGTTGAGCATTGAGGTTTTAAGGTTAAGGGTAGAGGATTGAGGGTATAGGGTTGAGGGATTAGGGTTGAGGGTCTAATATATAGGGTAGATGGTATAGGGGTTGAGGGTTGAGGGTTTAGGGGTTAGTGTATATAGTTTTCTTGGGTTTAAGGGTTTAAGGGTTGAGGGATTAGGGTTGAGGCTAGAGGGTATTGGGTTGAGAGTAGAGGGTAGAGGGTATTGGGTTGAGGGTTGAGGGTAGAGGGTTTAAGGGTTTAGGGTTTAAAGGCTAAGGGTTGAGGGTTTAGGTTTTAGGGTTGAGTATTTAAGGGTTTAAGGGATGAGGATTTAGGATTTAGGATTGAGGGATTACCTGGTAGATAGGGAGGGATGGATGCATGGAGAGATGGAGAGATGGAGAGAGAAATGAGATAGAGAGAAGGAGAGAAGAGGAGGGAGGGACAAAGATATATGAGGGTTGAGGATCCAATGTATAGGGCAGAGGGTTGAGAATTGAGGGTATAGGATTGAGGGCCTATAGGGTTGAGGGATTAGGGTATTGGGTTGATGGTATAGGGTTGAGGGGTTAGGGTTGAGGGTACATATGGTTGAAGGATTAGGGTCGAGGGTCCAATGTATAGGGTAGAGGGTATTGAGGTTGAGGGTTTAGGGTTTGAGGGTTAAGGATTGAGGGATTAATAGTTGAGGGTTAAGAATTGAGGGTTGAGGGTTGAGGGTTTAAGGTTGAGGGTAGAGGATTGAGGGTATAGGGTTGGGGGATTAAGGTTGAAGGTCCAATGTATAGGGTAGAGGGTATATGGGTTGAGGGAGTAGGGTTTAAGGGTTGAGGGTTGAGGGTAGAGGATTGAGGGTATAGGGTTGGGGGTCCAATGTATAGAATTATATATTGAGAGATAGTGGTTGAGGGTTGAGGGTTGAGGGATTAGGGGATTAAGGTATTAAGGGTTGAGGGTTGAGGGTTGAGGGATTAAGGGTCAAGAGGATTGAGGAATTAGGGTAGAGATTTTACTAAGTGGGTTTAAGGGTTTAAGGGTTGAGGGATTAGGGTTGAGGGTAGAGGGTATTGGGTAGAGGGTAGAGGGTAGAGGGTAGAGGGTAGAGGGTAGAGGGTTTAAGGTTTTAGGGTTTAGGGTTGAGTGTTTAAGGGTTTAATGGTTGAGGGTATATGGTTGATGGATTAGGGTAGAGAGGGAGGGAGGAATGTAGGGATAGATGGAGGGACAAGTGAGATAGAGAGAAGGAGAGAAGAGGAGGGTGTGACAAAGATATATGAGGGTTCGAGATCCAATGTATAGGGTATAGGGTTGAGGACCTATAGGGTTGATGGTTTATGGTATTGGGTTGATGGTATAGGTTTGAGGGATTAGGGTTGAGGGTCCAATGTATAGGGTAGAGGGTATCGAGGTTGAGGGTTAGGGTTTGAGGGTTGAGGATTGAGGGATTAAGGGTTGAGGGTTGATGATTTAAGGTTTAAGGTAGAGGATTGAGGGTATAGGTTTGGGGGATTAGGGTTGAGGATCCAATGTGTAGGGTAGAGGGTATAAGGGTTGAAGGATTAGGGTTTAAGGTTTGAGGGTTGAAGGTTGATGGATTAAGGATCAAGATGGTTGAGGGATTAGTGTAGAGAGTTTACTAAGTGGATTTAAGGGTTTAAGGGTTGAGGTTAGAGGGTATTGGGGAGAGAGAGAGAGACTTGAGAGATGGAGATGAGGTAGGAAGGAGAGAATTGATAGAGAGAGAGAGGGAGTAAGTGGGAGAGATTTAGAGGGTTGAGGGTAGAGGGTTGAGAATTGAGGGTATAGGGTTGAGGACCTATAGGGTTTATGGTTTAGGGTATTTGGTTGAGGGTTTAGGGTTTAAGGGTTTAAGGGTAGAGGGTAGAGGGTTTAAGGGATTAAGGGTAGAGGGTAGAGGATTTGAGTGTTAAGGGTAGAGGGTAGAGGGTTAAGAGTAGAGGGGAGAGATAGATGGAGTGAGAGAGAGAGAGAGACTTGAGTGAGGGAGAGGGAGTAGGAGGGAGAGACTTGAGAGAGAGAGAAAGGAGAGAGTGGGAGAGAGATAGAGGGTAAAGGGTAGATGGTTTAAGGGTTTAAGGGTAGAGGGTAGAGTATTTAAGGGTTGATGGTTAAGGGTAGAGGGGAGAGAGATAGGAGTGAGTGAGTGAGAGAATTAAGGGAGAGGGAGAGGGAGGGGGAGTAGGCGGGAGAGAATTGAGAAAGAGAGAGGGAGGGAGTGGGAGAGATATAGAGGGTAGAGTGTAGAGGGTTGAAAATTGAAGGTATAGGGTTGAGGACCTATAGGTTTGATGTTTTATGGTATTGGGTTGAGGTTATAGGGTTGAGGGATGAGGGTTGAGGGTAGAGGGTAGAAGGTTTAAGGGTTTAAGAGTAGAGGGATTAAGGGTAGAGGGTTGAGGGTTTAAGGGTAGAGGGATTAAGGGTTATGGGTTGAGGGTAGAGGGTAAAGAGAAAGAGAGAGAAAAGAAACCTATAAAAAATCAACTTTCTCATAACGCGAGCGTGTTTTGAAGTAGTAGAGATATGGCCATTGTTTTAGCAAGACATAACGTGCTCGCATTATAATGCAAGTGAATTATAAATTGAGAAAGTTTTGTATTTATCTAAAATTGGTAAAAAATTCAATATACCTATGATCTCAAGGCCCACATTCTGCATATTCTCCTGGTTCTACGCATGCTCCAACAAAAAAAAGCTTTTTGATGATTTTGTGAAGTGTGCATGATTTTTTTTTACATTCCACCACCTTTGCATGAAATATCATATTTTCACGTTGAAAGGAATATAATATCAATTCAAGTCTGAATTCTATTTAAGAGTGATATACAATTGAATTTTGGAGGGGAACAAGCTTTTGAAAAAGTCAAATTATTGAGGAGTTTGAAGAAAGAAGAAGCAAAAGCTACATACTTGGGTAGAACTCCTCCATTTGGAACTTTGTGTTTTTAGGTATGTGAAGTCTTTACACATGTTCTTTCATTCAATTATGGCTTGCTTTCATTTTTGTTATTTTGCATATTCCATGTTGATCATTGTTTGTTTGTCATTATAACCTTAGCTTGTCAATGCACATTTTAAATTACACAATTCTTTACACTTGCCAATTAAATTTTTAAACCAAATCTCTTTGAGGCATTTTCTTAAACAATTGACTTACCTTGTGTATGCTTCCACATTTTGTATACACATATATATGACATAAGTTATAAAGAAGTAAAATAATACATCATTTCTCAATCCTTTACTATGGATGTGCATACCACTCTCCAAAGATTTCATTTTGGTATAGGAATGGGGGATGTTGGAAAATGTAGTTGAATTTGGTTTTACACCTACAATTTGCATATGATTGAAATTTTCTAAATCCTTTTCAATAAATCTATTTTCTGCATATCCCGCAATCATTATAGTCCACAAGGACATATCTTATTGAGGTATTTGGTCAAATAGTTATACCAAGTAGTTGATTGCCTTGTCTATGCTACCAAATTTTCCATACATGTCTCTAAAAAATTGGAATATACTCCTCCCACATTGATAGATCTTTGAATCTATTTTTGTTTTCATCTATATTTCTAAATTTACCTCATCACTTATATTGTGATATATTTTAAATGTTTCCTTGATTAGTCTACCTACAAGGTATTCTAACCCTTCTCTCCATGGTCAAGACTCTTTATTCAAGGCTAAGTTTGCAACATGGGGAAATGTGCTACCTATCTTGCAATCATGGCTCAAAATGGAAGCATGGACAAGGAATTTGAATTGTTTGATAGTAATTTTTTCGTATCAATGTATGCAAAATGTGGTAGCATTGAAAAGCTAGTGAGCTCACTAGTTTTCCAATTCGGTAGGGTTGACAAGGTAGGGGCAGCGTATGCCTCATAGAAATGGGGTCTCATGGTCACTGTGAGTCCCCATTTCAATGAGGCATACATTGCCCCTACCTTGTCAATCCTATATCACCATGAGACCCCATTTCTATGATGCATACACTACCCCTACCTTGTCAACCCTAATGCATTGGCAAGCTAGTGGTGCTCCACTAGCTTGCCAATGCTCCACTATCTTGCCAATGCAGTAGGGTTGAAAAGGTATGGGTAGCGTATGCCTCATAGAAATGGGGTCCCATACATCACTGTGAGACCCATTTCTATGAGGCATACACTGCCCCTACCTTTTCAACCCTACCACATTAGCAAGATAGTGGTGCCAATGCTCCACTAGCTTTCCAATGTGGTAGGTTTGACAAGGTAGGGGCAGCATATGCCTCGTAGAAATGGGGACTCATGGTGATATCACCATGAATCCCCATTTCTATGAGGCATACGCTGCCTCTACCTTGTCAACCCTACCACATTGGCAAGCTAGTGGTGCATCACTAAACTTACCTCATCACTTATGTTGTAAGGCTAAGTTAGCAACATGGGGAAAGGCGCGGCCTATCTTGCAATCATAGATAAAAATGGAAGCATGGACAAGGAATTTGAATTTTTTGACAATAATGTTTTCGTATAAATTTATGAAAAATGTGGTAGCATTGACAAGCTAGTGAGCTTGGCAAGCTAGTGAGCTCACTAGCTTGCCAATTCGGTAGGGTTGAAAAGGTAGGGGCAGTGTATGCCTCATAGAAATAGGGTCTCATGATCACTGTGAGTCCCCATTTCTATGAGGCATAAACTGCCCCTACCTAGTCAACCCTACTGAATTGGCAAGCTAGTGAGCTCACTAGCTTGTCAATGCTACCACATTTTGTATATGCCTCATAGAAATGGGGACTCACATTGATACATCACCATGAGTCCCCATTTCTATGAGGCATACGCTGCCCCTACTTATTCAACCCTAATGCATTGGAAAGCTAGTGGTGCTCCACTAGCTTGCCAATGCTCCACTAGCTTTCCATTGTAGTAGGGTTGACAAGGTAGGGGCAGCGTATGCCTCATAGAAACGGGGACTCACGGTGATGTATCACCATGAGTCCCCATTTCTATGAGGCATATGCTTCCCCTACCTTTCAACCCTATCGCATTGGAAAGATAGTGAGTTCACTAGCTTTCCAATGCTCCACTAGCTTGCTAATGTGGTAGGGTTGACAAGATAGGGGCAGCGTATGCCTCGTATGCCCCTACCTTGTCAACCTACTGCATTGGAAAGCTAGTGATCACCGTGAGACCACAGTTTTATGAGGCATATGTTGTCCCTACCTTTTCAACCCTACTACATTGGAAAGCTAGTGAGTGAGCTCACTAGCTTGCCAATGCTCCACTAGCTTGCCAATGTGGTAGGGTTGACAAGGTAGGGGCAGCATATGCTTCATAGAAATGGGGACTCACGGTGATATACAATGGGGACTCACGATGATATACATCACCATGAGTCCCCATTTCTATGAATTATACGTTGCCCCTTCCTTGTCAACCCTACTACACTATGAGTCCCCATTTCTATGAAGCATATGTTGCCCCTACCTTGTCAACCCTACCGCATTGGCAAGCTAGTGAGCTCACTATCTTACCAAAGATCACATGATTTTTCCAATGGAATACCTTAAAGAAATTTGGTAATGTGGCATGCCATGATTTCAAGATAGGCTCAAAATGGAAGCATGCTTCCATTTTGAGCCTATCTTGAAATCATGGCATGCCACATTACCACATTTCTTTAAGGCATTCCATTGGAAAAATTCATGTGACCTTTGTCTATGCTAGAAATACTCTTCTACATGATAATTGTAAGTATTTTGTATGAAGCCTTGAATGACATATATTTCATTTATTTATATGGATTCATTTTTTAGGAACTAATATTCATCTCATTACCATGCTACATGTAAAAGTATCTGCCATGTCAAGGAAACGAACAAGGAATAAACTAACAGATGAAGAGTATGAAACCAATAAAGCAAAGGAGAGAGAACGAGTGATGGAATATCATGAAAAGAAGAAATTGGATATGATTTATGAAAACAAGCCAATTGAAGAGGAACCTCAACCATCAAAAAGAGAAAAAGAATTGGCGGCACAAAGGACACGAATGCAAAAGCATCGTGGTAAGACAGATTCAAATACCGTAGTTGGAGACACACCCTCTATCGCAAGTGAATACAAAGGGATGCCATTAAGCACAAGCAAATATGGAGGGATACCATCTACCACAAGTGAATATGGAGGGACACCCTCTACCACAAGTGAATATGGAGGGACACCATCTATCACAAATGAATATGGCTGGACACCATCCACCACATCTCAAGTTGATATTACATCATCACTAAAATTTGAAGAAGAAGGTACACCGTCATCCCCATGTGAACCTCAAGGTATATCATCTATTCCACCCTCGATAGAAGGTATGAAATCTAGCCCACCTCACTTAAATATTGATGAAATTCCTAATTCTGAGATGTATGTACCTAGGAGAACACCAACTAGAATTTTATGTAGAAAGCCAAAGTATTTGATTAATATTGATGAGGATATTTTGAAGCATATGGAAGGTAAGATTCCAACACAAACTTATAGAAGATATGCTAATAAGATTTGGAAATTGTTCTTTGAAAGGCTAAATGATACCGCAAGATGCCAATTATTTGTTGAAATGATGTGGGGTATAAATTATAGAAACATCATGAAGACTCTTGGGTTGAGAACATTGAATGCTTCAAGTGAAAACACTATTGTGAAGAATCTAATGGATGCTTATGAGAGTGTGGGTAAGACCTCACGCTTAAAGGATAGTAATGTCACCCGACGTGTCATTACATCGACTTTGGTAAGTAGTCAAAAAAAGAGAGCTCGTCTCATTAGAAAGATGAGTGAACAATTGAGAATTAATAGAAAAACTTTATCAAGAGTCATTCAAAGGTGACAAAGAATTGAGGGCATCGATTCAAATGAATTATGGGAATTCTTGGGGAGATTGCCACAAAAAGATAAAAAAAATTGTTGAATCATTGAGAACACTAATTGAAGAGTATTGGAAGAATAAAACAATGCCATCTCTAAAGCAAAGGGATGTGGTAAGAAGGAAAATCGGTAGTTGGAACCATGAGCCACATCCAATGCATTTTTTGGATATGAGTAAAACCCAATTTTTTCATAAATTTCAACAGGATTACTTCAAATTAGTATTTTTCAAAGATATTTTGAAATGATTAAACCTTTTTATGTCAAGATAAATCACACACGCACTACTTGTTGTTGTAGACTGCATATTGAATTCTCTAACTATTATGATGTTTATCATTCTATATATGTTTAGATTTGCATACTAATAATGTTTTGTAGGATTGTGGCATACAAGCCCCACCAAAATTTTCAAGAGGGTTATTATCAAAAAATTTATTTGAAATAGAGGATGTCCAAATATTCTACAGGACACTATGCTTGGATGGTTCGTGTTAGCGTTGTGGTGGCTTGCAGTGTATGCCAGTATGTCAACATATGGAAAGAACAGATAAGATGGGACATAAACTAGTAGAGTTCGAGAAGTATAAAATAGTTGGATACACTACAAAAGATGGTAATCAAGAAAAAAGGTGTGGGGTAAAAGCATAAAGTTTTGTCACACTTTCAACCAACTTATCAACATAACTAAATTTAAGTATTTCTAACTAAAAACCAATTTTGGTCAAACATATGATCTGGTAAGATTCATTCTAGCTAAGTTAGATACTTCCATAACTTTTCCAACTAAAATTGTTGGCTAAAAATATATGGAGCACCACTTTGAGTCCAATTTTCTAAAATAATAAAATTATTTGAAAAGCTTGAAGTTTCCATAAATCCTACTAATGTTAATAACATTTTTTTTTAAATATAAAAATACCTTTATGTAGATCCATAAGTATAGTTTTCAAAAATATATTTATTTTAATAGTTTAATTATTTTTTATTTTTACTAAAAGTAGGTTATCAGTACAAAATATTAGATTGATTACTATGCCAAGGAAAAATACTAAAACTTATTAAAAAAAATTGAATAAAATATGATGCACTAGATAAAAGAATCTATTTCAAGATGGTATAATTTTGTTTCCATTTTAGATAAATATTTCATATGAAAGTTGACGTCCGACGAAAACGGTTGTTTTTTTATTCACGCACATTTTAATATTTATTTAAAAAAGTATATTTATCAAATTTGGAAAAAATATATCCATGCACTAAAATTTCAAGTTATAAATACACACAAAAAAATTGGAAGAAAAAAAATTACTATAAAATTTTTGACATCCCATGCAACTTCATTTTTAAGCATTTTATCAACTAAATTATAGTATAAATTTATTAAAAACTAGTTTAAAATAATTTAATTTTTAAAAAAAAAAATACAAACATAAAATATACTAAAAAATACATATTTTACTAATTTACATTATTTCAAAATTCAAAACATATATGCCACTTTTTAGTGATTCAAGTTTAAAAGTTGGATCAGCGTTGGTCATTTCCTTTATAAAGTGTGACACAAATTTGTGCTTTTACCCTGTGATTTGGTTATTCAAAAGATTCTAGTGTATCAGTTTTGTGCTGTAGAAAAATGGCCCCTTGTCATTTTCATGGTCTTTTAGACCTTTCTTCATGATACTTGGTTTATTTTGCATTGATTTAATGTTGCAATGTGGCTTGGACACTCACATTAGGTCCTTAAAGTTCAAATTATGATTCTACACTTTTCTAGACTCTATTTATTACAATTCACCTAAAAATCACCTTTTCATCACTTATCAAGTCCTATTTTGAAGTGTTGTAAAGTCTTGTAACAAGATTTCACACTTTTCTAGGCATAATTTCACTACTTACACCTTTCTTATTCTTTATTTGACCCCTTTATGCCCTTATAAGGATTAATTAAGTGTGTTTTTGAATGTAAACCTGACAGACAACATTAAATGTGACTTAATTCTTGACACCCACATTCAAATCCAAGGTGGGACCCATTTTCCATGGGTGGTGAATGAGTCCCTCTTGGCTCAAAATTCATAATATTTTAACTTTTCTTTTAGATATTTATTTAAAATTATCTTATGTCAACCTATGATGAGGTATCATCAGGTTACTAAGGCACAAGTGTGTATAAATAAGTGTTTTTCTTCTCATTTTAACCCCCATTCATTCAACCATTCATCAAGTTCACTTATTCACACATTCACTTAAGTATTCAAGCTCTTTGCATCATTCAATCAAGCATTAATCAAGTACTTTGGAGCAGCCATTATTGTATCTTTAGATTTCTTTAACAAGGGTTTGGTAAGTTGATAGAATTTGCATGTTATTTGTTTATCATTCTCTTCCATTCCATTTCTTCATTAAGGGTTTGATTACCAAAGTGGGATTTGACCAAGGAAAATCCCTATAACCTAAACCTTAACCATTTTCCCCCTTTTGCACATGTGTTTGTAGACTTGTGTATGCAGATTTGACAAGTTATTAGGTGTTGAAAAGTGGACAAGAAGTCAATAAAGTGTTTCAAGTCAACAACAACCTATTTCAAGCTTGTAGAAGACATTCTTAGCTTTGTCAACACAACAAGCAGTCAACCTCAGATCTGGTGCTACATGATTGGACCCTGATTTCTCAAAATTTTGGGAGTGGAATAATTTTTCATCAATGGCGAATGAGTCCCACCTTAAGACTAGAAATCCATATCTAGTTAGATTCTGGTTCCCGGCACTCAGAAACTGGCTTTCAATAGTTTTCATCAAAAGCAGGACTAATTTGCCATCAGTGGTGAATGAGTCCCACTGGTGATTTTTAGTGATCTCAGTTAGCATTCAAAATCTTCTAGATTCTCCATTTTCTACCCAGGTGCACTCTGAATTAGTCTTCTTTTATGTTTTGCATTTGTTCATACTTAGTTCATGTTTGCATATCACATTGTGTTTTCCAACATTGCATAATTCTTAGGTTTTGCACTCATAATCTCTCAATTTCATAGTTTAATTGCACTTAGATCATTCCATTGAGTCTAATTAACATAATACATTGCATACTTTGAATGAACCTTGCTATATCTGTTGAGTAGGGTTTATCTCTCCCCTTTTAGGTGAAACATCCTAAGAGTGCAAGAGTAGCCTATAAGCCCTACCCAAAAATCTACAGTTCATTTTGGTGAACCTGCATTTTGAGAACTTTGCATTTCTAATTTCAATTGCATATTACATCCTAGACTTCATTTGCATCAAAATTCAATTAGGGTATTGTCTTGTTTTGCATCCTAGGGTTTCTCAAATTGCATTAGTGAAAGACTTATTTAGATTTCATTTTTGTATTGCATATCATTGAAAAAATTGAAAATCTGCATCTGTATCCTTAATTGGCATAAAATCATTAGAATCACTTTAAATTTTTTGAAAAACATAAAAAAAATCTCATAACTGGACTCATTCACCACTCTGGGCGAATCAGTCCACCTGCACATTTCATATTGCATTTTCAAGCATTTTTCTGGCATTTCCCTGCATTTTTGTTATATGTTGTTAGTTCTCTTTTTTAGTTTACAAAATTTCTATTATTTGCATCTTGCACTCCTAGATTACCTTGCATTTACATTCACCCCATCTTTTGTGGTACTTGTATGAGTGTTTGGTGCCCCATTGATAATACTTTAGTGAGACGAAGTTCTAGACTCATGGCTTCCTATGATAGCACTTTCATCGTGGACCTTTGGATCTTAAGAGATCCTACTCCTAGTATGGACAATGGTGCATTAGGCATGGAAAATACCACTACTATGCCTTCACCTTTCCATCCAATGAATGTTGACACACAAAATAATCCCATCCCACAAGAAAAAGTCATTAGTATTCATGAGGATTTTTCACACTTACAACAAGACTTGTCCCTTGAAAACATTTCCACCACTGCCATACTTGCGATAGAAAACCTTCATCGTTTGATTGAAAGTGATGATGGCTTAAAAGTTATGAAGAGAATAGTTGAGATATACAATAAACATGTTCCTTCTACTTCCCAGCCAGCGAACATTGTTGTAAGCCAAGGATAACCTCACAATCCTCCCCCTTCAACCATCACATGCATACCAACTTATACCAATCCTCAAGTTACAACAACTATGCAACAGGTTAGTCATGTGGCTTCTTCTTTCGCAATTCCAACTAGCATTCCTACTTCTTTTGTGACATCACATATTCCTTCTTCCACCTTCACCCCTCTTAGTGTCCACTTCACTTCCCCTGACATTACATACACTCCATCACCATTTTCCCTTCCACCTCATACCACTTACAATAATCCCATCATTACACAACTCTTTAACATTGTTTCATCCATGCAACAAAAAATTTCCACCATTAGCCAAAGTCAAAATCCACCTACATATCATGTTCGTAGTAGTCCATTATCCTTAGAAATCTTATGCACAAAAATGCCACAAGGAATTTAAATGCCTAGGTTTGAGAAATACAGAGGTAAAGGAGACCCTACTAATCATGTCAATGCTTATAGAGCCTTGTGTAGTGACTTTATCCTTGATGATAAATTGTTAGCCAAAAAATTTCCTCGAACCTTGAAAGACACTGCATTAGAGTGGTTTTCAAACCTACCTAATCATTCCATCCAATCGTTCAATGAACTTGTGGATGCCTTCATAAGTAATTTTCAAGTTCATATGACTCCTAAAAAGACAATGGTTGATTTAATGCATTGTAGACAAAATGTTGATGAAAAAGTAACTGACTTTATTTCGCATTATCAATCATTGTATGCTCAAGTTGATGTCAAAATTCCTTATTCACATCTTCAAAAGATGTTTACCGAAAACTTGCACACCCATCTCTAGGATAAGTTAACTATGATGAAATTTCCTTTTTTTATGCATTTATGCACAACCCTTTGTGAATACCATAACTCGGTTTCAAGTCGTGATTCAAAGTCCACTTCTAATCGAGCTAAGAAATCTGAGAAAAAACAATCAGAACAACACGCATAACTTTCACAAACCAAACAGAGGCTTTTTATAGTTCAATCTGCCTCCTCAACCGTAAACCCAATCTATTCAAAGTCAAGTGGTAGTTGTTAAAGTAGTGGTTCCTTATACCCATGGGGACCCGAAGAGACAATTTACTCCCTTACCCTATACCCTCCATAATACAATGAACCAATTAATCCAACAACAAATGATCACTTTGCCTACTGTTAAACCACTTGATACCACCAAACATTTACCACCCACCATTAAACCTAATGCTTATTGTCATTTTGATTGCCAAAATGGACATGATACCAAACAATGTAAGCATCTCAAACACTTAGTTCAAGACCTCATTGATTCGGGTCTTTTGTCCATTGCAGGTGTTAATGATCAAGGCAATAAGTCTGTTGCACCCCCTAACCAAAATTTACAATTTTTTACCAACCCCGTGCCTAAACATAATGTTTCATTTTTCAAGGCTAGTGAACCTTCAAACAATGATGTAATGAATGTAGATACAAATAATGAACAACATGATATAAATCCAAATGTTACCCAAGTTACTTCTATGGATGAACTTGTGGGTGCGATAGACATTATCCCTTGTAAGGGACCAACCAACAAAACTCTTGATATCACTTTTTCTTCCAAATATTTGCTTCAAAAACTTCATGATGGTCCTCTTTACATAGTTGGAAAAATCTATGATAATCCCACCAATGGGATATTAATAGATCTTGCATGTGGTGAGAATGTGATCACAGAAGAAATTTTAGTATTACATGAGTTGTATCAAGATGACTATAATAAACCAATGGCATAGATTAAGACACATACTAGTTTTGTGTGCCCTACAATCAGATCAATTGCACTCCCATTACAAGTAGGACCTAAAACTTTGGATGTAACATTTTCTATCATCCCACAATCATATCAATTTCATATGTGGTTAGGTCACCCTTGGCTTCGCTTAATGAAAATGGTCTCATCAGTTGTTCACAAATGTTTGAAGTTTCCACATGGCAATGAAATATTTACCATACACCATAGTGGCTTTAATCCATTATCCTCCAAATGTAATTTTTCCTTAGAAGCCTTCTGGCCTAAACCTATGGAACCCATCACCCCTCGAAAGGAGATTTTTTTCATTACTTATCAAAAGTTCAAAGTTAAACGCATAGCCAAATTGTCTCTCCATAACATGTCCTCGTTCACTTCCACTCCTCCTATTCTAGATGAAACCATGCTTCAACCTGAGTCCGACATTGAAAAAACAATACAACCTCATGAGCACCCAACCATAGATACTTCCCCTCCATCATTTAAATGACAACAAGAAAATGAAACCAACCCTATCATGTCTCCCCGCATTAAACAAGTGTATAAAGCTAAAGAGAAAGTGATTGATCCATCTTCTTCAATTTCATTTGTTCTTCCCCCTCCAAAATAAAAGGAACCTGTGATGGATCAACCCACTCTTACACCTCAACATCTTCAAAATAAAATAAACTAAAACTGCAGTGCTAGGGAGCATAGGTTTCATCGTCATTTCCTTGCTCGACAAACTCAAATGGAAGAAAACAAAGAAGATCAGCCTATGCCTTTGACAGAATCAATAGATGACCACCCTCTCCCCCCTAACCCACCACAAGATAACATAGTCTAGCCTTCACAACAAAATGATCAAATACAATAGCCACAACTTTTGATACACCCCTCCTTGGAGATTACCCTTTGCCCTCCCGTCGTAATTAACCTTGATGATGATTATGACGAGGAGATCACAAAAATAGATGAAGTGCATAATGATCTAAATTCTTTGTTTTCATCTACCATGAGCTTAAATGATAAACCTTTTCCACCAGGTGAAGAACCGGTACATCTCCTAGTTTGACACTTGCAATTCTTCCTTTGGACAATCAACCACCCTCCCAATATACTGAACATGATTAGGAGGTAGATGACTTGTTAGATGGTTGACTTGAATTTTCCTTACTAGCCTTTTATATTCATTTTCCTTTTTCTTTTCCTTTTTCTTTTATGTGTGTATCGCGTTCTCCCGTATCGTGTGTTTGATGTTCTCTCTCTTTGTACACTTCTATTTGTACCTCTATTCTTCTATCTATCATACATTTTGCAATATTTCTACACTTTTCTAGACATTTCTAGACTCTATTTATTACAATTCACCTAAAAATCACCTTTTCATCACTTATCAAGTCCTATTTTGAAGTGTTGTAAAGTCTTGTAAAAAGATTTCACGCTTTTCTAGGCATAATTTCACTATTTACACCTTTCTTATGCTTTATTTGATCCCTTTATTCCCTTATAAGGCTTAATTAAGTGTGTTTTTGAATGTAAACCCAACAAACAACATTAATTTTGAATTAATTCCCAACACCCACATTCAAATCCAAGGTGGGACCCATTTTCCTTGGGTGGCGAATGAGTCCCTCTTGGCTCAAAATTCAAAATATTTTAAATTTTCTTTTGGGTTTTTATTTAAAATCACCTTATGTTGGCCTATGATGAGGTATCATCAAGTTACTAAGGCACAAGTGTGTATAAATAAGTGTTTTTCTTCTCATTTTAACCCCCGTTCATTCAACCATTCATCAAGTTCACTTATTCACACATTCACTCAAGTATTCAAGCACTTTGCATCATTCAATCAAGCATTAATCAAGTACTTTGGAGCAACCATTGTTGTATCTTTAGATTTCTTCAAAAAGGGTTTGGTAAGTTGATAGCATTTGCATGTTATTTTTTTATCATTCTCTTCCATTCCATTTCTTCATTAAGGGTTTGATTACCAAAGTGGGATTTGACCAAGGAAAATCCCTATAACCTAACCCTTAACCATTTTCCCCCTTTTGCATGTGTGTTTGCGGACTTGTGTATGTAGATTTAACAATTTATTAGGTGTTGAAAAGTGGAAAAGAAGTCAATAAAGTGTTTCAAGTCAACAACAACCTATTTCAAGCTTGGAGAAGACCTTCTTAACTTCATCAACCCAACAAACAGTCAACCTCAGATTTGGTGCTATAGGATTGGTCCCTAATTTCTCAGAATTTTGGGAGTGGACTAATTCACCATCAATGGCGAATGAGTCCTACCTCAAGACTAGAAATCTAAATTTAGTCAGATTTTGGATCCTGACACTCAGAAACTAGTTTCCAATAGTTTTCATCAAAAGCGGGACTAATTCACCATCAGTGGTGAATGAGTCTCATTGGTGATTTGCAGTGATCTCAATTAGCATTTAGAATATTTTAGATTCCCCATTTTATGTCCAAGTGCACTCTTAATCAACCTTCTTCTTTTCTTTCTTGCATTTGTTCATATTTTGTTCATGTTTGCATATCACATTGTGTTTTCTAACATTGCATAATTCTTAGGTTTTGCACTCATAATCTCTCAATTTCATAGTTTAATTTCACTTATATCATTCCATTTGGTCTAAATAACATAATACATTTCATAATTTGTGTGGACCTAGCTAGATCTCTTAAGTAGGCTTTATCTCTCTTCTTTTAGGTGAAACATCCTTAAAGAGCAAGAGTAGCCTACAAGCCCTACCCAAAAATCAACAATTCAAGTTTATGTCCATGTTTCATGACAATATAGTGTATGAGTATGCAAGACATACCCATAGAGCCTGATAGTTGGACACACAATTCAAGCTATGCAAGGACACCTTTCTAGTTGGCAACATAGTTTCAGTGGTTGACTTTCCAGAGAACTACACTCTACAGCCACAACGTGAGGTGTAGTCACAATAATACAAATCCACAAAGGTTTTGATATTTGTGCACATAGCATTCATTCATGTAGCTGATAGTACAAAGGACCAAAGGAAGGTATTGAGGGAGTATCACTTTTATATTAGTGATGATCGCACACATTCTCCAGAGTTCATTCAAGGTTGCTTCCAGATGTTCTACAGTGATTTGGCTCAGAGGAGCATAGCATACTGTTGGCATGTAATATGGTTGGATAACTATGCAAAATAGTTCAAGAACTTGCACATGTTCTAGTAGTTGTGCAAAATGCATGTCATTACAGGTGTTTAGCATATGTGGAATTTTTGTGAGGTCGGGCATGGAAAGGGGGAGCATGATGGTACAAGAGCATGTGTGAAAAGAGAATTAGCACGAGCAGAGTTAAAGTATAAAGAGAATGCAAAGTTGAAAAATGCAAAATCAATCTTCGAGTGATGTAATGCTTCGATGGGTCCAGGTAATGAAAGTACATGTTCAATTTGTAGATTTTTTTGGTTGATGGATGATACTAACATTGCACCATATGAGGATTGTTGTACACTAACAGGATCGAGTGAGCTAGAATCTTTCCTTACCTCATATGTAGGTTCATGGATTATCAATACACAAAAGATGGCATGCTTTTGTTCTTCATGTACAATGCAATCTCAGGATGATTGTGAGTCAAAGGAGTGGGTTGAGAAATGGTTGTTAGGTTATCTTAGCCCACTTCACACGTATCGCCCTCTAATGACATTGGAACTAACATAGATGGATTCATCGGTCGACTTTGACCACATATCAAATCTAGCTCAACCAAGTAATATATCTACTTGCTTAGTTTTTGAAATTCCTATTGTTATCTTACTTTGTAGTGCATTTGTAAAGTTGACTGATTTCAAGATATTTGTTGCACATATCAATGTGGGGCATGTTTATGTTATTATTGCAGATGAATACAACAAAGAGGGAACAAACTATTACTTGTTTCATTGTGTTGAGGCCAAAAAGAAATTGGAGGCCCTAGTTTTAGATGGAGAAAACATCAAATACCCTACAAGCTCAATTGTTATTACTGGAACATGGCTTAGAAGGTACCCACATAAGAGTGTTAATTATTGGTTGTTTCAAAACTTTGACATGCATCTAAAGATTCTTCATTAAACTCGAACCTTGTCATTGCATCCAATGTTCATTTGAACAAATATTAGGTAGACCTTTGAACAAGACCTTGTGGAAGGTTCATGAGTCTGACCATGAGTCAATACTTGACACAATAAAGAGTAGAGTAGACCTGGATGGTTCGTTGGATTAATTTGTAAGTATGCACATTGGTTCTTATTAATTTATACTTGTATGAACATTAATTTGTAAGATTGCAATGCTATCATCTAATTTTTATATCATCTTCTTTTACTTTTCATATTTGTATGTAAGCTACTAAAAATTGATTGGTGTCCCCTTGCAGAGAATGTTGATTTCTGAGCCATACAAGAGCCAAAAAAGTAATGCAACATCCTTATTTTGATGATCTTAACAAATCTCAATTATGATTTTAAGCCATTATAAAAGTGTGTGTGAAGCATAGTGAGGTAATTTCAAGTTATTCTCTTGAAGTTAACCTTATCATGAGCACATATGATGTAGACATCATAAGAGAATCTTGAATTTCAAGTTATTCTATTCATGAGAGGTGTTGTGTGCAATAGGTATCTTGGAACTCCCAATGAAGATTTATGGCCAGGAGTGACTAAGTTGAGAGACTGCCATGCCTATCCTCGATGGAAGCATCAATATTTATGTGTTTCTATTCCCGAATTGCAACCAAATGATTTGTTGTTTGTAAGTGCCTTCCATCTATTTTCATTTCATTTCTATTTTGGATGCTCTTTCTTTTTCTTCTTTTACTTTGACTATTTGCAAGTAAACTACTAAAAATCGATTAGTCTCCTTGTAGAAAACCTTGGTTTATGAGCCATCCAAGATAATCTCATCCAAAAAAGCAATGCAACATCCTTATTTTGATGATCTTGACAAATCTCAGTTCTAATTTGAAGCCATTATAAATGAGCGTGTGAAGCTTAGCAAGGGAACCTCAAGTTATTCATTTGAAGTTAACCTCATCATAAGAACCTATGATGTAGACATTATAAGAGAATCTCAAATGTAGGAGTGAAATTGTAAAATATCTGTGAGAACAGAGTGCCTAAGGCATTGTGCCTACAAGTACAAGCACTTAGGTTTCAGAACAGTGCATGAAGCATATTAGACAATTGTAGCACAAATAGAAGAATTAGGATAGCCAAATAAATCTCATTTTATTGTAAACATCATATTATTAATATAGTGAGTGTAATAACCATTGATGGTTACCAATCATTATTTTTATTCTTTTATTCTCTCCCTATTATAACTAGCACCAATTGACTAACTTATTATAAAAACTTCATTTATTAAAAAATATCAACCTAATGATTATATATCAATATCAATATAGCATATAGTCTATTCAAATAAACATTTGTAATGAGATTTACTCAAATTTTGAAATTTATTGTTGCCCTCAAACATTTGTAATTCATGCAACATAATCCCTTAATAGTCCAAATTACAAAAGGGAAGCAATCATTGACAACTTGTTACATGGATACCATGTCAGTTACGGGCATTATGTCTAAGGCATTGGGATCACGTAGGAAACCTCTACAATAACCTCTCATTTTTTGATAGCTCGGATTCATTTTTCCATGGTGTCCAATTTTGACTTGATGGAAAAAGTGTCAATTGTAAGCATTGTAAAGTTGCAAAGTGGTGTAACTTTTTTTTTGCAACTCATGTGACCAAACGTACTATTCCAACATGTTTGGATGCATATGTTTAGACTAGGCATGGTCCTCTTTCACACCCAAAAATGTGAAATCACTCTGAGCTACATTCAACCAATTCGATCCCTTAAGAGTCCAAAGTGAAAAAGGACAACAATCTTTGAAGGGCTATTACTTAGAAACTGTGATGCTTATGAACTCTCCATCTAACCCTATGGGATCATGTTGGGCCCCTATACAATAACCTCTCTCAGTTTTTGTTATCTTAGAGTCTTTTTCCCATGGTGTCCAATTTTCACTTGATGGAAAAAGTGTCAAATGCAAGCAGTGTAAAGTTGCAAAGTGGTGCAACTTTTGTTCTACAACTCGTGTGACTAAATGAACTGTTCCAACATGTCTAGATGGGTACTTTTACACTAGGAAAGGTCCTCTTTTGTACCCAAACACGTTGAATCACTCTGAGCTATGTTCAACTAGCTTGATCCCTTAAGGGTCCAAAGTGCAAAAGGGCAACAATCTTTGACAGGATATTACTCAAAAACTGTGAAACTTATGAACTCTCTATATGATCCTATGAGATAGTGTTGGGCCCCTCTAAAATAGCCACTCTCTGTTTTTGTTATCTCAAAGTCATTTTCTTGTGGTGTTCAGTTTTAACTTAATGGAAAAAGTGTCAAATGCAAGCAATGTAAAGTTCCAAAATGGTGCAACTTCCGTTCTGCAACTCATGTGACCAAATGGATTGTTCCAACACATCTAGATGGGTATGTTTACCCTAGGCATGGTCCTATTCTGCACTCAGAAATGTTCAACTAGCTCAATCCCTTAATATTTGGTGGGTTATTACTCAAAAACCATATTACTTAAAAACTCTCCATCTAAGCCTATGGGATCATGTTGGGCCCCTCCACAATAACCTCTCTCAGTTTTTGTTATCTCAAAGTCATTTTCCCATGGTGTCCAGTTTTTACTTGATAGAAAAAGTGTCAAATACAAGTAGTGTAAAGTTGCAAAGTGTTGCAACTTTTGTTCTACAACTCGTGTGACCAAATAGACTATTCCAACACATCTGTATGGGTATATTTACCCTAGGCATGGTCCACTTTCGCACCCAAACATTTGGAATCACTCTGAACTACATTCAATTGACTCAATCCCTTAAAGGTCCAAAGTGCAAAAGGGAAACAATCTTTGATGGGCTATTACTCAAAAATTGTGATGCTTACAAACTCTCTATCTGAGGCTACGGAATTGCATTGGGCCCCTCTAAAATAATCGCTATTGGTTTTTGTTATCTCAGAGTCTTTTCCCCATGGTTTCTAGTTTTCACTTGATGGAAAAAGTGTCAAATGCAAGCAGTGTAAAGTTGCAAAGTGGTGCAACTTTCGTTCTACAACTTGTGTGACCAAACGAATTGTTCTAATGCATCCAGATGGGTATGTTTCCACTAGGCATGGTCCTATTTCATACCCAAACACATGGAATTTCTCGGATCCATGTTCAATCAGCTTGATCCCTTAAGGTTCCAAAGTGCAAAAGGGAAGCAATATTTGACGGGCTATTACTTGGAAACTGTGACACTTACAAAATATTTGTCTGAGCCTACAGGATCATGTTGGGCCCCTCTACAATAGCCTCTCTCATTTTTTGTTATTTCAAAGTCATTTTCTCGTGGTTTCCAATTTTCACTTGATGGAAAAAGTGTCAAATGCAAGTAGTGTAAAGTTGCAAAGTGGTGCAACTTTCTTTTTGAAACTCGTGTGACCAAAAAAATTGCTCCAATGCATCTCGATAGGTACTTTTATGCTAGTCATGGTCATCTTTCACACCCAAACATGTAGAATCACTCCAAGCTATGTTCAACTAGCTCGATCCCTTATGATGGCATGCAAAACAATTGAAAAAAGAAACATACACATTGCAATTGAGAAGTTTTAGTTTTCCACACAAAAATCATATGATCATCCTCAAGTCTAGAAAGCGTGAGACATTTTTTAATTATCCTCGTTTCCCTTACAACAATATACAACCAATTGTAAATGTGTACAATGGTGGAACTTGGAAACATTTTATTTTTCCTCAATTAACAACTTTGGTTGTGAAGCATTTTGTTAGTTTCATTTGAAATGATTTGCTATGCTTGAAAATTGGATTCTAAGAGAAACAAGTGATGCTCTCATGTACATTTATTATTTGGTGTGATAAATAAAGTTTCCACCCTTAAGTCCATTTCTTATTTATATTATAAATTATAAAGCTTTCTCCCAAGTTCATTTCGTATACGAGAAATAATATTGTAAAAAGTTGACATATACATCTTTTCACATTTTTATATGGTGATGGATCAAGAACATAACAATTCATTTTGTATTGAGAGGATTATTCTAGGAAAATGTTTAAAGACTATTCAAGATAAATCTTTGTATGATAATGTGTCAAGAAGTTAACTACTCATCATCTACTATGAATATTATGTTTTGTAAGTGTTGTGAAGATTATGTATCCTTTGCTTAATTGAGTTGTTCTAATCAAAAGATTAAATATATTATAATATTTTTATGAAAATTCTCATGGAAGACTAATTGAAAACGTGTTTTTTGCTTTTAGATAAAGCATTTCATGGAAGTCTTTAGATTAAATTGAATTGAGATATGTAAGAACAAGGTAGCATTAGGAAATACATTGCTTAAGGATCTTAAATAAGCCTTCTCTCCCATTGCAATTTTGGGTGGATTATTGCTTTCAAAGTATTGGGAATGCTTTGCCTATTTTCTAGTTGGAAGTTGCCATTCTAGAAGGCTCATCTCTTGATATATATTATACTCATTCTTAATCAATTATTAAGTTAATAATCAGTGTATTTATTTATAGTTAATCTTTTCTTTTCATTTTGTGCAATTTTGGAATTTGTAAAGTTCTACTAGTATTCCTAGAAATATTGAAGTTGTTTAGCATCAACTAATAAAGTTATTTAGCATCAATCAATAAATATTCAATACAAACCATGAAGGACAACAATGATCAATGCTAGAGCTAACCAATTAATAAGTATACACATGAATAAGGGAAGCACAAGTACTCAAAAACATATAAGCCTTGAATATACACACGAATACATAGTATACACAAATTAATACAAAGCATATGCATGAATACAAGGTATACGCATGAAAACACATAAGTCAAAAAGTATACATTGGAATAAACGTAAGTCACAAAGTATACATGTAAGTTGTAAAATATACACTTGAATACACATAACTCATATCTATTGAACCATGGATTTATAATGCAAATATGTAACACCCCTTCGTTTTGGCTCTTTTGTTCGGAATGTCCTTCTTTGTATGTTGTGTTTGATTATGCTTTGACTTTGGAACTTGGTTACTTTTGACTGTTATTTGTTAAGCGATGTAAACATTATATTTTGATGTGATGTTATTTATTCTGATGTTATCTTTATGACATGTTTTGGATTAATTTAGCAAATAATTGATTTAATGATGTTTTATGCTTGTGATCATATCATTGATGTTAGATGCGTTAGTTAGTGATATTGTATTGGTGAAGGGGACAGGATTGTATCACTCGCTTGTGAGTGCCCTACGATTCTGAGATTTCCTCTTCACGGTGTGTTTGATCATATTATATATATATGCATGTTCGATGTACTCTTTGTTGCAGGTTGACAGGTACATGACATCAACTCCACCTGGTTCACAGGTTTGAGCGTGTCCTTTGACCAACGAAAATTAATTGGGAGATAGTAGCTAGGTTTTTTGTGCCAAGTCGTCACCCTAGTCATAGCGTGTCGTCGAGTTGTTGTTGGGTTGGTTGTTTTAATTCAGTCCCTTGCATCTTGAGTATTTATTTAATTGCAAATTTTAAAAGTTATCAAGTGGCTAGCGTAGTTAAATTGATGTTTATGTGTATTTATTTGCAATGTTGAAATGTCATTTATTTGATTGATTGATTTGAATTAATTAATAAAATTAGATTGAGTTTATTGAGTAATTTTATTAATGGTGTTTTATTAAATGTGATAGTTGTTTTGGGCAATTATTGGATATTAAGATTTAATCAAAATATAAATATAAATCATATTTGGATAGTTGGAGATAAATTAAAATAAATAAATAAAATAAATGAAAGTGTGTTTTAATTTCACTCCTTGGAAATTATTGAGAAAGTAAATTATTTACAAAGAATGTATTCTTTTGTTTTAAAGAAATTTGGAAAATCCATGTGATTGGAATTAGAAAATAGAAATTTGTTTTAAATTTAAAAATAGAAATATCCTCCAAATTGTGCAATAAATTTAGTGGGTGGGGGATATTTTAGGGGTTTGACCAAATTTGGGGAAGCTTTTTGAAAAGAAAGAAAATTTCATTTGTTATTGAATTTATGGATTTTGGTGGAGAGTTTGTTTTGTTGTGGCTGATTTTGGAGTGGAATGAGAGATTGGATCCACCATTGTTGAAAGCTTCAAACTTGGGGAGAAAACACAAGGTTCCTTCTTTTCTTTCTCCTAATTTCTTGCTTCATTTTGAAAGAGTTTTAAATTTTGAAATGTTGTTTTAGATTCAAGAAAAATCCATGGGAAATGCTTTCAAACTTGCAAATTTGTTGATAGATTTTGAAATGAAAACCAAAACAAAACTTACACAATGAAATAGAAAGGAAACCCAAAAGAATTCTCCATTTAAACTAAATCTTTAAACCCTTTTGTTGTTTTGGAAAATTTATTTCTATTGCAAATTTGTGTTGTGCATTTGCATAGTTTGACTGTGAAAATAATAGAATCTATTTATATATGCATATATATATATATAGCACATATATATATATATATATAGCACACATATATATATATATATATAGCACATATATATGCATATATATCTATATGTGTATATATAAGTATGCTGGAAAGGTTTTATTTTAAAAAAATAATTTTTTTCTAGGCTGTGAATCCGTTAGACGGCAGAGGGTCTCTGTTTTTAAATTTTTTATTTTTTTTTAAATGTTAAGTTTGTATTTTGTGGGGCTGGGGGCTGCCCCACAACCGGCCCAATGGAGGCGCTGCCTATGGAGGCAGCGCTCGGCGCTGCCCCCCCAGGCGGCGTCCCCATGAGGGGGAGGCTGCTGCGCAGTAACCCCTGCGTGGGAGCCTGGGAGCTTCGCAGCCCACACAGGGGTTGCGTCCCCTATTTGGGTTGCTCGGCTCATGGGTAGGTTAGGGTTTTTTTTTTAAATTGTTTATTATTTAAATTTATATATATATATTTATATATTATATATATAGTATATTATATATATATATTATTATTATAATATATATGTATTATATATATTATATAATATATATATGTATATATATATATATATTTAATGGTTATTTTAATATATATATATATAATATTGTATATTTTGTGATTTTAAATGAATATTTTGTTTTATTATTTAAAATATATATTATTTATATAATTTAAATAATATGGATTATTGTGAATTGAAAAATATTTATTAAAAGATTATTTCATTATTATAGTTGGAAAATAAAAATGTTTTAATTAAGGATATGATTTAGACAATTATAAATAATCAAAAAATCTTGGGATTTAAAAATAATGACATTTTAATGATATATATTTTAATGATGTTTAAATATTTTAAATAGGAATTTTAAAATGATTTTATTTTAAATGTTGTTTTTTTTTTAATAATCAAATGACTTGATTAAAATTGCACTTTGAATATTCTGTATAATGGAGGAAAATAGAATTAAATGGTTAGAGTTTAAATCCTTTAACATTGCTAATATGAGTTGATTTGCTTTGAGTATGAATGTATAATGCCAATTGTTTAATGAATTTAATGTATTATATCAGTGCTTGACTTGGGTTTAGGAAACCCTAACATTAGCTTGTTGAGCTGCCTAAAATGCTTTTAGTGTTTAATTGTTCATCCTCGATGTTGTGGAAATAGAGTTAATGTTTTAAAGTCTTCCAGATAGGGGTTCATTTATTGGTATGAGTGTCGTTAAGCTGTCAACCTCTGTTTTTCCTTGGGAAGTTTGTATAGAGGTATCTTGTTATCTTACCCGGTTTCCACGAACGGGGACGGATTGTGCCTCCTTTGGATTAGGAGTGGGTTATGAGTTTTGTGTCTCCTTTGGATTAGGAGTGGATTATGTGTTTTGTTTTCTCTAGTGCTCGGAGAGGGTTTGACCTTTGTTTCCTCCAGTGGATGGAGAGGGTTTTGACCTTTGTAGCCTCCAGTGTTGGGAGAGAGTTTTGTACTTTTGTTTCCTCTAGTGTTGGAGTGAGTTTCCTTTATTTGTTTCCTCCTTGGTTTGGAGAGGTCGTCTTATTTAGTTGCTCATTGTGGGTTGTATTGTGTTTGTTGTTGATAGGAGAGTGGCTCTATGTGGGGGTCTAGCACACAGAGGGGTGCCAGGGTAACTCACTTAGGGTTTAAGTAAGTGATAACTTAAAAAGAATTAATGAAAAACTCTTAGACTAATTAAGATAATTAATGCATCTCTCATAGCTCATTCACTTTTAAGGTTTGAGATGAGACGAGAAGCGCAGTTGGTATGAGGGTCTGGCAGCTGGTAGAGTTGAGCCTGGATAGCCCAAGATGTGGGTTCGGTTGCCTTAGACAGTTGAGCCAAGGTAACTCATAACAATTGTCATGTGACACTCTCGCTATATCAACCAAGTCAGTTGTTGTACTGTGTAAAATATCTTTGTTCTCTGGAAGCATTGTAACTTTGTGTGAAGTAATTTTGTGGTTGTAGTTGTTTCAATTCAATTTATGCTTTAGCCTGTGTCTAGTGGTAGATGGTCTCGTGTTGGATTCCTGGTTACTATCTCCTAGCATGGGGGGTGAGCCTTTGGGTATCACACGGTTGGGTGGAACGTGCACCTTAATCCGTTGGTTCATCTTCTTGTTCTTGTGGACGAGATTTCCAGTCGGAGAGCTCGTGGGTTCCAGTTTCCTTTCATGCTTATTCTTTCAGTTGATCTTGTATTTTATTGCCCCTCATTTGTTATCGAGGTGGAATTTGTATATGTAAGTTATACTTATTGGTTTTATCTCATTCGGGGAATGAGTGTTGTAATCATGTTGTAAATTATGGTTATTGGAATCAAGTGGTATCTTCTATTCTTTGATGTAAATTATTATGTATGGAATGTATGTGAACTTAATTGTTAAGTAATTAAATGTTTATGGATTTAATACATGTTTCTTGGTTGGGTTTAAGTAATTCAGTCTCGTAACCTTAGGGGTTGTTGGCAATTGGTTAAGTGATCTTGCATGTTAAATATTCTTAATTGTTCTTGTAAAAAATAAAAATAAAAAATTAGTTCATTTGTGTAGTAAATTGCAACTTCCCCTAGGGTTGTGTGGTGGGGCGTTACAAAATATGGACACCATTGATAAAAAAGATTTGTATTAACCAAATAGCCATGTAGGAATACATCAATATATGTCGATATAAGTACAAAATATATATAAAATATCCATATAGGCTTACTAGAATGCCATTTAGGCATACAATGTCAAATATATCCAATACAAAATATGTACAAACTATGGAATCAAAAGTCATTGCTCTCCATGCTCTTGAAATAAAATCTTTCCCTTTGCTTGTTGATCGTATGGTGATAGCTCTGTCACTCATTTATTATGAGGTCAAGGAGTGCTCCTGGTGCTCCTTATAGGGTTTAGTTCTTGGTCAAGTCTTATTTGTTACAATAACAAGTAAAGACATTAATATATAGAAATTACATTATAAAAAATGATATATTTAACAAAATAATCACTTACCACCATCTGGTGATCACTCTCCATGAGGGAAATATTCAAATACCCATGTTGAGGTGTACTAAAGCCCTATAGAAACCATCCAAAGAGAAATTAAACTATGAATCAATAATGGTTTGATTTTTCACTAACAACTATAATAATGAATGTAAATTGAAATTTAGTAATCTACCTCATACCTCCCCTATGAGAGCCATCGAGGAGTTTATAGCAGATGAAACACCAAGCTCCATTTCCTTATGAACATTCGAAGGTGTATCCGCTTGCAACATTTGAAAATAAAACAGCAAAGTATTCAATCATGAAAACTACAATAGTGATCCATGTCATAGCTTATAATGTACGAGATAATGAAAAAAAAATTGAATACTTATTAAAGTATCTATTTTCAACTATTATGCTTACTATTTTCCCTATCCATAGCTTATTTGAAAGAACCTATTTTTATGCTTTTACCCATAGTAGCAAGGTGGTGAACCGCTTGATAAAATGCTTTCTTAGACATGTACGATAACTTTGGTGGCATAGAGAAGGTAGTGAATTGTTTGAAAAAATTCCTCAAAGAAATGGGGTCTCATGGTGATGGAATCCCATTACAAAAATGTCATGGCATTCCATCACCATAAGATCACATTTCTTTGAGGCATTTTTCAAACAGTTCATTGCCTTCTCTATGGTATTATGTTAGGATGGGGTGGATGGTATAGTGTGGTCTTGGTTATGAGATGGATGGAGATAATGACATGAAGAGGGAGGGGTGGGGACCTGAACAAGTGGAATAAAAGGTGGAAGGTTCCATGGATTGGTAAATTGAGGACGAGGACCTTGAAAAGAATTGGGAGTGGAATTTTGGCTAAAGGGTTGGTTTCTATTATTCAAGTAGTGAGTTGTTTGAAAAAATGCCTCAGAGAAATGTGGTATCATGGTGATGGAATGACATTCCATCACCATGAGACCACATTTATACAAGGAATTTTTTCATACTACTCACTGCCTTGACTATGATATTGCTTACTATTATGCTTTGATAGATTTTTTTCAGGCATCCATAGTTTGTTGGAAAGAACCTATTTTAGGCTTTTAGCCATAGCAACAAGCAAGTGAGTAGTTTGATAAAATTCTTTGGTACACATGTATGCAAGATGTGGTAGTAGAGAAAAGGTGGTGATTTGTTTTAAGAAATGCCTCGAAGAAATGTGGTCTCATGGTGATGGAATGGCATTCCATCACCATGAGACCACATTTCTTCGAGGCATTTTTTCAAACTAGTCATTGCCTTGTCTATGTTATTGCTTACTATTATGCTTTGATAGATTTTTTCCAAGCATCCATAGTTTGTTGGAAAACACCTTTTTAGTATTTTAGCCATAGCAGCAAGGAAATGAACTATTTGATAAAATGCTTTGGTAGACTTGTATGGAAAATGTGGTAGCATAGAAAAGTAGCCGAGTTGTTTAAAAAGATGCCTCAAATAAATTGGCTCTCATAGTGATGGACATCACCATGAGACCACATTTCTTTGAGGAATTTTTTCAAACAACTCATTTCCTTGTCTATGCTATTGCTTACTATTATTCTTTCATATATTTCTTCCAAGAATCCATAGTATAGATAATGCAGTGAACTATTTGAAAAGATACCTCAGTAAAAAGTGGTCTCATGGAATTCCATGACAAGAAAATGTAATTGGAGGTTGCTCCTACTTATTACTTATGCTATGTGAAGTAATTGCATCACTTCTTATGTTGACTTTCTAAACAACTATATTGTAGTTGAAATTGTGTCATCTATCAACATCTAGTTATTAGTTATGGAATGTGAAGTAATGCTTTGATTTTGAAAGATGTGCAAAGAAATGTAATCAATGATATGAATATAAACTACACAAATCTATTAAGTACAATTCATTAGTTAAACTCTTTATTCTATTACATGTGTGTAGGTTTGTCTAAATCCACTGGCACTGGGAGGTGCTCCCTTGAAACCTCCAATATTAGCCTATTCAACATCCAAAATCACATATTAGAATATCATTCATCAAACAATGCTATTAACATGTAATAAATTTATAATTGTTTACTAGTTACATATGTTAATGGTGGATGCAATGGAGTAATAATTGGGTGTAGGGCCGTTGTATCCAATATCAACACTATGACCCTAAAATTTTATTAAAATCATAAAACTAAATTAGTTAATCTTGCATTTCAAAATTGAAATTTAATAAATTAAATTCAATGAACATGCTAACATTTACCTAAGTATCAATGCCATAGGCCTCATTCAAAATGTTAGTTTCCTTCACCATCTCCATAGTTACAAACATATTCTACGTAGTAGCCTCCTGAGTCTCGATGGGGTCATATGAACAAGTCGCCCCACAAGCCTGACACAAATGGGATTAAATCCCACCACTCGAAGACTCCCCTGGATGGCACTGTAGTATAGGGATGGCATGTTGGATGACACTCTAGGTCAAATTATTGATGGCCTACAAAGTGTCTAACTCGGCACTCTCCTTCATGATGAAATGGATAACAATGTACTCATGAGGCGACCTAGTGAGAGGTCATCTTGCTTGCCGCCTAGGATCCTAATGTGCACCGGGTCTATCTTGAGTTGACACCCACCTCCCCCCTAGAAGTCCCTCATATCAAAATAATTCGAGATTTTGTTCAAGATGAACTCACAATATAGTTTCCTCAGGAAATATTGCGGTACTTCACAATTGTTGCATGGTGGGAAATCGAAAACCTTGTACCACCTATCTCGAAAAAGATTCCTAATTTGTTGGTGGTGGTACCAATGGATAGGAAACCTCTTCGCATTGAGGATAAGATTTGAATTTTTGCGTGGGTTAGTGAATAATGAGCACAAATATAATTTTGAAAATTTTTAGATCTTTTTACATCTTTATATGATAATTTATCCCAGTAAAATTTCCTAGCTTCCTGCCTCCTATCTTGCCAACCAGTTAATTGTTTGTGATTGAATCTACATGTTTTAACATTTCTTTCAGTGAATTTGCAAGTGTTTTTCTTTCCATGGTTGAACCATTTGGATCGTTCAACCTTGTGATTAACTCCTCAATTTGTTTTTTATTGTTTTCAATTTCACTCATTAAATTTTTCTAAGTGCTAGGAGGATGTTGAGGGATTGGTGGAGGAGATTGTTGTTGTGGTTATTGAACTTGGGGATTTTGTTGTTGTTGTTGCTCTCCTTGTTGACGATTTTGTTCTTGTTGTTGTTGCCCTACTTGTTGAGGATTTTTAGGAGTGTTTTGAAGAGGGTTTGAAGATTCAATATCATCTCCTACAAATTCAACAAATAAATATCAAAAATAACCTAAAACTAACAAATTCACCAAAAAAAACAAACAATCCTTACCTCTTCGACCTCCCTATTGACATGGCGAAATCCTGGTGATGAAATAGCAACAATTTGATGAAAAAATTGCAAGATTCACTCCTCCCAGAATGTGGGTGTGCAAAAGAAGGGCTTTTGACTGCGGGCAGAAAAAAATAGTCACAAAGAAAATGAGCTCAATTTGCTTTTTTTTTTCCTTTTAATTGCTCATAACGCGAGTGCATTATAACACACTCATGTTATGGCTCAGTGTGTCCGAGCCTTAGGATTAACACACCAAGCCATAATGTGAGTACATTATAACGTGCTCAAGTTATGAGCTATCAAAACTTTTTTTTAAATTTGGCCACAAATTGCCCCCCCATCATTTTGCACCTGCCCAGTTGTTGAATATTTCATAGATACTTAGTCTTGTTATGGATGAGATGGACTTCAATGTTGTTCAACTTGAAGCATGATATAATGGTTCTTGTGAGATATTTATAGGGATAATTGCATGGATCTGTGACACAATTTTGGCTCTTAAGATGCCACTTTATTTTTGAAATCAACAAAATCTAGTTTGCATAAGAAAATGAAGATAGTTGCACTCAAAATTTTAAGATGTTTCAAGAACAAAAGTTGAAGTGCTCTGAGTCTAGTTTCTAAAATACTATTTTTTTTTTTAAATTAATGAAGATTAAGGGTCTCAAAAATAGGGGGGCCAAAATAGGTCTTATTTTTATCAAGAAAAATAACATAGTGCCTGAGGGCTCCCCCCTTTTTGATTAACCTCTTTGTAGAATTGTAAAAATCCCAATGGTGAGAAATTAGCTAACACCATGTAGTTTATCCTCGTTCTTTTAGATAATTTTTTTAATGAATATATAATATTTTATGAATTTTCAAAGTGGACACATCCTGAAAGGCTGAAATTTGAGTGTGCTCCCCCCTAAATTTTTTGAAAACTAATTGAAAATTAAAAAAAAAATCATCATGTGTAGAATTAAGTCTAGTTTCAAAAAATGTAATTTATTTTTTGTTTCAATGAAAAAGTAAAAATCTATCCTAAAACTAGCACATGTTGGTTTTTGACCAAAAACGGAGGCATTTGCAATAGAAGTTATGGATCAAAACCTTAACTAAATCAAAAAGAAAAAAGAATTATATATTTAGATAGCTAAGAGAGATTAATGTTATCACTTTTTTTTTATAAAATTGCATTGAAAAACATGCAAATGTGATGTGGAGCACAAACAAAAATATGAGGAAATTTGGCGAATCTTGTCAATTAACATGTCCAAAGCAGTTCATTTGGCGAGCACCAAATTTGGTGCTCGCCAAATGACCTACTTTGAAAAAAATGTAACTTTACCCTCTCTTTGTTCAACCACTTTGATAATGTTGACAGTGCACGGTTTATGATCATATATGGATAGTTGAGGTTTTACCTTTCATACGCTCTCTACCTCGTTACCCTAACTAGATAACTCTTTATCACTCTAAAGTCTCCCTTTCTCTTTCAGGTCTCACTCCCTCTCATGCTACTGACTACTCTCTCTCACTCCAAATCCCTCTCTCAAGTCTTGTTCCCTCTCACCCTACCTAGATAAATCTATCTCATTCCAACCCCCTTTCTCACTCTCCCTCTCTCTCTCCCCCTCTGGTCTTTTTGTCCCTCTCACTCCATATCCCTCTCTTAGGTCATTATCTTTCTCTTTCTATCTCTCTCAAGTCTCTCCCTCCTACCCCCTCTCCCTCTCTTAGGTCTCTCTCTCTCTGGTATCTCCCTCCCCCTCTCTCACTCTCTCTCTCACACACAAACTCCCTCTCTCTCTCACTCCCTCTATCTCTATCCCACTCTCTCTCCCTCTCTCTCAGGTCTCTCCCACCCACCCCCTCTCCCTCTCTCAAGTCTCTCCTCCTAACCCTCTCTCACTCTCATCTCTCCTCCTAGACCCTCTCTCTCTCTCTCTCTCTCTCTCTCTATCTCTCTCCCTCTGTCTTAAGTCTCTCCCTCCCACCCCCTCTCCCTCTCTCTCTCTCAATTATCTCCCTCCTATCCCATCTGCCTCTTTCTCTTTATAAATTCTCCCCCTCCTACCCCCTCTCCATTTCATAGTAACTTCCTCTATCTCTCTCCCTCCCCCTCTTGCTCTCTCTCAAGTATCTCCCTCTGACCACCTCTCCCTCTCTCTGAGGTCCCTCTCTTTCTCATGCCCTATATCTCTCTCCCAATCTCTCTTAGGTCTCTCCCTCCCACCCCTCTCCCTCCCTATCTCCCTCAAGTCTCTCCATCCTACCCCCTCTCCCTCTCTCAGGTCTCTCTCTATCTCTCTCACTCACTCCCTCTATCTCTCTCCCACACCCTATCTCTCTCTCCCACACCCTCTCTCTCTCTCTCTCTCTCACTCCCTCTATCTCTCCCCCTCACTCTCTCCCCCTCTCTCTCAGATATCTTGATGTAGGAGCATCTAGGTTGTAAGAGAAATATTGCATCACCCAAAAAAAAAATGTTGTTTCTTTTCAATAAGGGCTAAATTCGGTAGGGTTACTATTTTAGTAAGTTTGCATTTATGCATAGTTGGACACAAAATCTTACACAGATCTCCAGAATGGTAAATTGAAGCCAATGGCGAAGAAATCACTTCAATACCATTTGTCATTTGAGAGATTAAAATTTTAATTTTTGAAAATCCTAGTAAAATCTTTAGGGTCAATTTTGAGGCGCTAAGAGGCTCCAGATGTGCCTAAAAATTGGTGGAAAAGGCACAATATTTTCTCGAGACCTTTCTGAAAAGGTATTATAATTGAAAATCTAACGGTTGGATCAAAATTTATGACCCCATGAAGTTGTAATACCAAAATTAATAAAATTTCAAAATATATTCCTAAGGAAGTTACACTTTCCAGAAGATTCTAGGGTGGTTACACCTTCCAAATAAAGGATGTAAAGGGGGGCTACAGAGAGAAGGCCAGAGTAGTGTAGATGGTGGCTCTGATTTGCATATTTGTAGATTTATTTAATTAGAAAGCCCATGTGATGGAAAATTTAATGATGTAATCTCATTTTCATTTCAATAATAATATAAAAGATTTGCTTTCCTCCTTGAATTTTGTTTGTGCCGTTATCTGTTGTTTTTGTGAGTTTTAGATTGTAAGGGGAGTGTCCATCATATCTGCAACCCACCCCTTCCCTATCTCTCTCTCCCTCTCTCTTAGGTATCTCCCCCCACCCACCCCCTCTCTCTCTCCCTCCATCTCTCTCCCATCCCTCTATCTTGGGCACTTCCTCTCCTTCCCACCCCCCCTCTCTCTCTCTCTCTCACTCACTCACTCCTTGTATCTCTCACATCCATCTATCTCCCACTCCCTCTTTATTCTACTCTCTTAGGTCTCACCCTCCAACCCCCTCTCTCCCACTTTTATTCCCTCTCCCTCTCTCTCAGGTCTCTCCATCCCACCCTCTCTCTTAGGTTTCTCCCTCCCCTCCCCTCTCCCTCCCTCTCTCTCTCAAGTCTCTCCCTCCTACCCCCTGCTTTCCCTCTCTCTCAGGAGACTTGAGAGAGAGTGAGAGAGAGAAAGAGGGTTGAGGATTGAGGGTTGAGTGTTTAAGGGTTGATGGATTAGGTTTGAGGGTAGAGAGTATTGGGTTGATGGTAGAGGGTAGAGGGTTTAAGGGTTAACGGTTGAGGGTTTAGGGTTGAGTGTTTAAGGGTTTAATGGTTGAGGGTATAGGATTGAGTGATTAGGGTATAGAGGGAGGAATGGAGGGAGGGAGAGATGGAGGGAGAAGTGAGGTAGGGACAAGGAGAGAATAGGAGGAAGGGATAGAGATAGATGAGGATTGAGGATCCAATGTTTAGGTTAGAGGATTGATAATTGAGGGCATATGGTTGACCTATAGGGTTGATGGTTTAGGGTAGAGAGAGTGAGAGTGAGAGGGTTTAGGGTAGAGGGTTAAGTGTAGAGGGTAGATGGTAGAGGGTTTATGGGTTAAGGGTATAGGGTATAGGGTTAAGGGTAGAGGGGAGAGAAATAGAGG
>VDFB02172668.1:28737-55675 GCA_007258455.2 Sequoia sempervirens | reverse complement strand
GAGAAAACAACGTTGTTGTTAGGTGGGTGATTGACAAAATGGTTTACAATTGGAAACATCAATCTCTATCCTTGGTTATTAATACTATGGGGCCTTAAATTTCAATAGTCGTAATAGTTTTAAACAATTTTTTGGTTACAAAACTGTGAAATTTTTCTAGACTATTTTCAAAGTCTGTTAGTTTAATTGATAGGCACTGGAAATTGTATCCTTTTTCTGGTAGTAAAAGGACAGCTTTTAAATTACAGATTATGATAGGCTTTCTTCCACATTAGCTTTAATATTTTAGGTATCTTTTAATTCATGAAAGCTCCATTTGTACGTTGTTTGAGAATGTGAACACGCGTCATAAGATAACACTGCCACCTTCACAAGTACAGCAGCTGTAAGTTGATGTCAGCTTAATATTATTGGGATGCTCCAATAGTGAGATAAGATTGCGCACAATGATTTGAATTGGGTTTGAAGAAACCAAACAGAAGTGCTGTTGGACTGGTAAGCAGAGAAAAGAAAGAGTTAATGTTATCAGTCTTTCTAATGATTTGGGTCCCCTTCTTTTACTCTCAAATAATTTAATTCTTCACAATGATCATTTTGCCAAAGACAAAAAATATGGAGAAATAAAAAGTAAAAGATGAGAGGTGGGAAGGAGATAAAATGTCCACGATTGACAAAGGGTTGGGTGTGTTGTTCCTTTGGATCAATCAGCAACATTTCAGCTAGATGTTAATGCAGGCCCTATTACCAACTTTCTATTAGATCTTAAATGTTGGGTTGTGTATCTTCATCATTGTCACTCTCTCCAAGCTTCCTTCTAAATCCCTTATCTCACCTCTAACTCATCTTAACCTTGGCCTCTTTTTCATTTCAGTTTCCTCTTGATACTATTTGTTTTGCTTGGTCCTTGATTGGAGATGTGATGAGCACCCTTTAGTTTTCTTTCTAAGTATTTGGACTTTTATGTATTATAGTTTTAGAGTTATTTAGTGAAGTTGTAGTTTAAGATAGGTTTTATTTTGTTACCTTTTTTATAAGTAATAATTATAATTATTTGTGGTGATCATGATTATAATTATATTAAGAATCGTAAGAAATAATATAAAAAGAAAAATAGAAAGCATAAAATAAGAGTAGCATATGTATATTCTAGTAAATTTATTTTACAGAGAATTTCATTTTCAAGTAGTAAATATATTTTATTACTAAAGAATAATAAGTAATTACATGTGTCCCCACTCTCACATGGACATCCAATTTTCCCACTCCATTAAATATGGAGATGTATATATAATTAATAATTTACAAACAATTTTCAATAGTAGCATAGTGTGATGGTTAAGTTGTGGTGGTGTTGTTCTTTCCATCAATGTTCAAACCCCATTGGGGTGTTATTGTTAAATGTTTATATTGGGGATGATGTCCCCCTTTTGTGACCTCAACGTTTCATAGCTCTGGTTCAAAAGTGCTTACCTCTTTAAAATAATAATTTACAAACAATTAAATTAAAAGTAAACCTTAGGATATGCAAGGTGAATAAAACCCCTAATCCTAACATTATCCCATATGATATTCACATTGAAAAACCATAAGGATTTCTAACAAATGAATTAACCACTAGGGACAAACTACCCATAGCCTCAACCAACTACTCGATGCTTATTGGATCAACAAATAAGCTTGCAACATCAACCAAGTGGCTACCATCTTGACCATAACAATCTCATCCTCCATCATTCCTAAACATGAAAGATAAGATTCCTAAACCAAGATCACACTCTAAATATCACACAAGAACCACTATATCATGTCTCAATTTAAACAAAAACATGAAAGTCCATATGATCCTTAACAAGATCAAGTATCTACCAAATACTTAACAAAAACTAGAATAACAAGCATAATCAATTGCTAACACATCATATGTAGACCTACTATCCATATAGCTAACCCAATCTATATTTGAAGAAATCCTTTTATACCCACTATCTTGCATAAATTTTATCTCCAATAGTAATGAACACATGAACATGTAAAAATACATAAGACCCTTGTATTGTAGCCTAATGGCCCACTTATACCTCACCAGAAATCACACTGCACATGGGCAGTATCTACTTTGAAATCAACCTAATTCCACCAACAAAACTTAGATAGAGGATATGGTAAAATCCTCTAATACATAGCATTGAAGAGTACACATTAATTTATAAATTTACAAACTAAATTGTTGTAAAACTCCCTCGATAACACTTAGCTCTCCCAAATCCATCACATCACATAAAAAATGGAGATTAAAGAACCCCAATTATCCAAATTATTAATAAAAAATAATGAAGTACAATAACAATAGTCTATACAAATCTAAAATGTAACATAAAATGAACCAAACCTCTATGGTAAGAAACATATCATAGAGAGAAAACTCGAAAATCAAACCAATTCCTTCTTCCACTACCAACACATGATCAAGTTATGACAAGATTAATCTTCTTTCAAAACCCCATATAATTTTTTTTCAACATCTAACAATTCATCCTTAATGTCAAATATAGTACCAATAGATGTAAGCTTCTGAAATTTAAGGAAGCACAAACAAAAAACCATTGTCTCAACAAAGAAACATGCCCAAAGCCACTAAAAATCTCATGTACTCCTCAAAATTTTCTTCAAAACTAACTCCAAAAATCAAGATCAAAATATAATAAGGAAACTAAGAATACAATCATACATCTACTCTTAAAAAAAATCAAAATTGATATCCATAACTAAATATTTATGTACATGAGAAGAGAAGACATAAAGAAAGAATGCATCTAAAATACCAGGTGGGTAATACTTATCAAATCATTCACCACTAAGGGGACTAAGAGTGGGGTATGAGTTGTTTCTACCTATGAAATAACACATAAAATTGATCTTAAAATAAATAATTTCCTCAATGTTTCTATGCTAAACTTAGCACTAGCTCTAAGTGCAAGATTTTAGTCTTTCTATTAAAAGGTCAAAAAAACCATCATTCCAACACTCGATCCCTTAAAGATAAAGATCTAGATCCTCAATTGAATTTAATATAGATACACAACCAATCATCTCCTGCCAACCATACTCTAATTATAACACCATCACAACCAAAATTTCACAAGGAAAATTTATCAAAATACTCATCTATTAGATTACCACAAACCAATGCTAAAACTCCTACTACATAGTACAAGATCTAGGCACTTACCATGAAATCATGGTTTACATTTCCTCATAGATCAACCAAAATTTCTAAGAGATAAATTCATAGAAATAGTCTATTGACATCCTCAAAAAATGAAGATAAACATTTGGTGTGCGCATGGAAATGGGGGGCAAAAGGGGGTCAAAAGTGACCATTTTTTCTTGAAATTAGTAAAAAATGATCTTAGATGAGAAATTCAAGATATCTACACCCAAATTTTCAAGATGTGACAAGAGAAAGGTTAGTAGAACTGTTGGAATATAGTTTCTAAACTATTTTTTAAAATGATGGAGATTAAGAGGGTCAAATAGGGGAAGCACACAAAGTGGTCCTATTTTGTTAGAACATTATAACACAATGTTTCTATGCTCCCTCTAAAATGTTAACTTTTTAAAAGTATTTCAATTTTTTATTTTTTGTGAAGAGTTAGCTAGCATCATTTAGTTTATGCTAAAGTTTTCTATTAACTTTTAATTAATATTTTTTTTAAATGCTAATTTTCAAAGTGGGCACATCCTAACAAATAAAAAATTGAGCATGATCTCACTATAATTTTAAGGAAACTAATTGAAAATATGTATATATTTAATGTGTATATAATGAATTCTAAAATTAAAAAATGTAATTTCTTACAAATTTAAATAAGCATATAAAATTTGAAACAAAAGAGCTATATATAGGTTTTTAGAGAAAAATAAAAACACTAACAAAATAAATAAAAGATAAAAGCCTTAATATACTTAAAATGTTGCCAATAGTGGCATGGTGTGATGTTTAATTTGTTGTGTTGTTATTATTTCCATCAAGGTTCAAAACCCATTGGGGTGTAATTGTTTAGAACTTATATTAGGGATGAGGTCCCCCATTTGTGATCTCACTGGTTCATAGCTCTGGGTCAAAAGCATTTACCCCTCTTAATAAAAAAATATTTAAAATGTTAAAAAATATATATATGTGGTTAGAAAGATATAAGAGAGATCTTAACATTATTCTATCATTTTTTTAAAGAAAATTTTAAAATATGAAAATTTGATTGAAAGCACACTCAACATTTACATTTTTTCATGTTTAATGTAAAACACATCTTTGAGCCCTTACATGTAGGCCAAAACCTTTGGCTTAGCCTAATCCAAGCCAAATGATATATTAAGGGTGGGATTCCAAAGAAATTTCAAATGAAATGAATGATCATTATAATGTGTGCATATTATAATGTGCACATGTTATAATTCAAAAAAGAGAATGATTTTGGTGTTTTTAGGAAAATATATAACATGAGTGCATCATGACACACTCTTGTTATGGCTCAAGATTTCCAAACCATCCCAAGTTATGCTAGTATTATTTTATAACAAGCGAGTGTTATACTCTTTTTATATTTTATTTTGCTTCAAAATTAGTTTTATTCACTTTTTGATCCTCCATCTTTGTGTACATACCCATCCTTTCTTAATAGAAATAAATGTCAATAAAATCTCATTACTCATGTAAAATAGAAACCATGAACTCCTCGTGACATCAACAACCACCACATTAAGAAAATCCATCGCTGTGATAGATCTAAATTACTACCAAAGCTACCATAGAAAGTGATCTCAATATGCACATGGAATTGTGATAAACATATCCTAACTAAAGATCATCCATGACCCTACACAATCAAATAAATCAACTACAACAATAGGAGATCCCAAAGGGCCAATTAATACCATGATCTCCAAATCAATCTATGATACCACTAACTATGCTACTAGATAAATCTCCATTGAATCATAATTAGAGCCTCTCATGACACCATAGTTAACCACTACATGTTCCAATATGTAATTATATCAAGTGTTAAAAATATATCTCTCTATTTCTTTGCAAAAAACATACCAATGCACCATGATTACTAAGAGGCCAACCAAATTAGAATCTACAACTCAATGAAATCTAAAAGTATAACCCTGATACATTAAGACACTAACAGTACACTAAAATTCTAGAGATAAGTTCTCCGTACAACATGTGGGTACAAAAAACTCACAAAATATACACACATGTAACATCTCAAATTTTATAGAAAACCATGGCTAGATCTCTAATTAAAACGAAAAAAATAGTATAAAAATTGAACATTATATAATAGATATATTCAACACTATATTAGTAAAAATAAAAGTAGAGATAGTCAAAGATAATATGTAGATTCTCAATGAATCAAATAATATCAAATCTAGATCCAACTTACCACAAATCCATTATAGAATAATTAAAATTCAAGAGCCCAATGAAAAATAACCATAGAAATTTAAGTAACCAAACACATTTTTACATCAAGAAGATTTCAACCAACCTCCTTAAACCATGCATAAGATTATATAACGATCTTTGTCTAAATAACCCTAAGCAAGTCTCTTCATAGGTTTACAAAACCATAAATTATGAGTGGAAAATCTACAAAACCCACATCCATGATAGGTAAATGTCTCGCGTGTATCAATAAGTCAATAAGAAAAAAACAACTTTCATGTAAACATGAATTTATACCATAGATTCACATAATGTATGTACATGTAGACCAAAATATCCATGAATACATAGCATATGTCAACATGAAATAACATTCAAGTGAAGAGACTACTCATATAGCTACAAAACAACATAAGTCAACATCATGCACCAATATGCAAGGACATGAAACCCACATATAAGAACATGAAACCCATTGAACATGCATGCAACTATAGGGGCTAATCATCTAAATCTTTCTCATGTAATGAAGGACTAAAATTAAGGACCCATTGTAATCACTCTAACCCCCATCAAACCAAAGGGTACTTGCATACTACTAAATATAATCTTTATGTTAGCACCATGCAGTATTCAAACATGTGACCAAATCTAAGATATTGCACCTTCTCCATCTCGCAAGTTCTTACCATGTTCATTTTCTTAAAAAATAAGATCAATAGCAAAACTACTAGTCAAACAATGATAAATTATGAGGAAGAAATAACCTTTAATAGCCAATACAATGGCTTTGATACCAAATTTTATGGAAAATACATGTGAAACCCTTGGTAATTAAACTTAAAACAAATATTAACAACTATTTACATGCATGTATCTACACATTAATCTTATGAGGAGAAAATCACAATAAATACTCTACATAAATCTCAACAACATTTTGAGATATAAATTCACTTATCAAAGACTAAGAATGTGATGATAATAAGAATAAAAAAATAGATAAGAGTGACACAAATATACCCTATAAAATCCTTTTCAAGAAAAACATAGCCTCCAAATTAGTTAATCTAGTGTATTCCCACCAACAACATAGTTATAATTGAATGTTAGGATTCATGCCTTCAATGGAGATAAACACTCTTCAATCTTAAAGGAGAATTCATAGGATGATTAGTATGGTCACTTGAACCTCCAATTACTTTCAATATCATTAATTATTCTTAGGATGCTTGATCTAATATTCACACCTCTCAACATTGACTTTGATATCAAGGCATAGTTACATTTCCGCCCTCTTTTTTAGATTAGAAAGATAATTTGCATTCATATTTGGATTTCTTTCTTCCTAAGAGGAGAAAAAATATTTGTTGAGCATGGATATAAATGGAAAATTAGAGGTTCAAAATACCCTTCCTTTGCTAATCTAAGACAGGTGATATGTGTAAAATTTTAATGGATCACATAATTACAAAAATAACAACACAAAAAATATACCATATGTGGGGAAAACCATCATAAAAGAAAAATCCCACGTACTCAAAACAAAAACTAATTGTATTATTTAGTGACCAACAAGTAACATTACAACTTCCAAGCTATGCCTAACAAAAGTATCACTAGCATTCAGATTCTCAAGTACCATTAAACTTTTTTAGGGAGGACATTGTATAATAATCTTTGATTAATCTTCTTGATGTGAGACCTTATTAACGTTTTGAATCTTATCTGTACTTTGTTAGACCAATACTTCTTTTTTTCTTGATCTCTGTCACATTTATTTTCATGATTCTTAGATCTTTTTTATTGATAGATTTTAACTATTAAAAAACTCATAAATTTATACGTAATCAACGTAAATTTAAAATTATTTTTATAAAACGATAAGATACTGATCAAATTAACTCATAAATAAAAATTGAAGTACCGATTGCCAACTTTTTATTTTTAATGAATATAGATGTACAATCTATCAGAATGGTGCTTTGTGTAGGGCCTCCTATAAATTACCTTTCAGAATATGAGTAGTCTTATATGCTATAAACCATCTATCGATCAAACCAGATTACTGACAGATAGAATATAGTAAAAAATCCCATTTCTATCAGTCTATTGTTACCTCAGCACCGACCAGACCAGCCTGTCATAAATTTTCAACACAGTTGAATGCATGTGGGCCCCCAATTTCACGACGATCTTTGACAATATATTCTGTCAAGATGTCGTAGCTACTTGTTTTTTCCATCAGTTTGCTGTAGATGAGCAAAGCAATTTGAGTTCGCTGGGGTGTTTTATTCAGGAGAAAACAACGTTGTTGTTAGGTGGGTGATTGACAAAATGGTTTACAATTGGAAACATCAATCTCTATCCTTGGTTATTAATACTATGAGGCCTTAAATTCCAATAGTCGTAATAGTTTTAAACAATTTTTTGGTTACAAAACTGTGAAATTTTTCTAGACTATTTTCAAAGTCTGTTATTTTAATTGATAGACACTGGAAACTGTATCGCTTTTTTTGGTAGTAGTAGGACAGCTTTTAAATTACAGATTATGATAGGCTTTCTTCCACATTAGCTTTAATATTTTAGGTATCTTTTAATTCATGAAAGCTCCATTTGTACACTGTTTGAGAATGTGAACACGCGTCATATGATAACACTGCCACATTCACAAGTACATCAGCTGTAAGTTGGTGTCAGCTTAATATTATTGGGATGCTCCAAGAATGAGATACAATGATTTGAATACCTGACGCAGGTTAATGGATTTTAAGAAACAAAAAAAAAGTGTTGTTGGATTGGTAAGCAGAGGTAAGAAAGAGTTAATGTCATCAGTCTTTCTAATGATTTGGGTTCTCTTCTTTTACTCTCAAATACTTTATTTCTACACTATGATCATTCAGCCAAAGAAAAAAATATATGGAGACATAAAAGGTAAAAGATGAGAGGTGGAAAGGAGATAAAATGTCCACGTTTGACAAGGGAAGTCGAAGTGTTGGGTGTGTTGTTCCTTTGGCTCAATCAGCAACTTTTGAGCTAGATGCTAATGCAGGCCCCAATACCAACCTTTTTATCAGGTCTTAAATGTTGGGTGAATGAACAACAGACACAAAGCTTATATATCTTCATCATTGTCACACTCTCCAAGCATCCTTCTAAATCCCTTATTTCACCTCTAATCTATGAACGTCGGACTTTTCTTCATTTCAGTTTCCTCTTGATACTATTTGTTTTACTTGGTCCTTGATTGGAGATGTGATAAGAACCCTTCCAATTTCATTAAGTATCTGGACTTTTAAGTATTGTAATTTTAGAGCTATTTAGTGAAGTTATAGTTTTAGTTAAGTTTTTATTTTGTTTAGTTTTTTATAAATAATAATTATAATTAAATTTGTGGTGATTATGATTATAATTATATTATCAATTGTGAGAAATAATATAAGAAGAAGAATAGAAATGATAAAATAAGAGTGACACATGTATATGCTAGTAACAATATTTTACAAAAACTTCATTTTCAAGTAGCAAATCTATTATATTATCAAAGAATAACTATTAAAGCAACATCTAATGAGGTAGAAGGACCGTCTTTATTTTATGAAGACGACAGACTGGTTTTCTGTACTAGAATAGAGATCAATTTTAACAAGATGCACAACCATAATTCAAGAAAATTTGAACTATGGTTTATGCCTGTTTTTGAGACCTCGTGACCAAGCTTCTCAATAATTGGAAAAAACCATGGTAATAAAATTTAGGGATCTCTCTTTCTTTTTATATTGATGCTAACTAAAGAATGAGATAGTATTTCATTTTCTTTAGTTAGTCTATTTCATTAAGTAAGTAAGAATGAAATGGAAAGGTTATAACCCATAAAACCTTTCGAGTGTTCAAAAAATCATCAGGGTGAAATGAAAATAATAAATAATTACATGTGTCCCCACTCTCATATGGATATCTCATTTTCTCACTCCATTAAATTTGGAGATGTGTATATAATTAATAATTTACAAATAATTGCCCATAGTAGCATAGTGTGATGGTTAAGTTGTGGTGGTGTTCTTCTTGTCATCAAGGTTCAAACCCCATTTGGGTGTTATGGTTAAATATTTATTGGGGATGATTTCCCCCATTTGTGACCTCACTGATTCATAGCTTCAGGTCAAAAGTGTTTACCTATTTAAAAATAATAATTTACAAACAATTAAATTAAAATTAAACCTTAGGATATGCAAGGTGAATAAAACCCCTAATCGTAATATTATCCCAAATGATATTCACATTGAAAAACCATAAGGAGATCTAACAAATGAATTAACCACTAGGGAAAAGCTATCAATAGCCTCAACTAGCTCCTCAATGCCCATTGGATCAACAAATAAACTTGCAACATCAACCAAGTGGCTACCATCTTGACCATAACAATCTCATACTCCATCATTCCTAAACATGAAAGATAAGAATCCCAAGCCGAGATCACACTCTAAACATCTCACAAGAAACACTATACCATGCCTCAATTTAAACAAAAACATGAAAGTCCATATGATCCTTAACAAGATCAAGTATCTAGAAAATACTCAATAATAACTAGAATAACAAGAATAATCAATTGCTAACACATCATATGTAAACCTTCTACTATCCATATAGCTAACCCAATCTATATTTGAAGAAATCCTTTTATATCTAGTATCTTGCACAATTTTTATCTCCATTAGTAATTGAACATATGAACATGTAAAAATACATAAGACCCTTTTATTGTAGTATAATGACACTCATACCTCCTTGGAAATCACACTACATGAGCAATATCTAGTTTGAAATCCACCTAATTCCACCAAAACAACTTAGATAGAGGATACAATGAAATCCTCTAACACATGGCATTGAAGAGTACACATTAATTAATACATTTAGAAAATAAATTGTTGTAAAATGAACCAAACCTCTATGGTAAGAAACATATCATAGAGAGAAAAATTGAAAATCAAACCAATTCCTTCTTCCACTACCAACACATACTCAAGTTATGACAAGATTGATCTTCTTCTAAAACCCCAAATAAAAAAGTTTTCAATGTCTAACAATTCATCCTTAATGTAAAATATAGTACCAATAGATGTAAGCTTCTCAAATTTAAGGAAGCACAAACAAAAAACTATTTTCTCAACAAAGAAATATGCCCAAAGCCACTAAAAATCTCATGTACTCCTACAACTTTTCTTCAAAATGAACTCCAAAAAATAAGATCAAAATATATGAAAGAAACTAAGAATATAATCACATATCTACTCTTTAAAAATACTCAAAATTGATATCCATAACTAAATATTTATGTAAATGAGAAGAGAAGACAAAGAAATAATGCATCTAAAATACTAGGTGGGCAATACTTAAATCAAATCATTCACCATTAAGGGTACTAAGAGTGGGGTATTTGTTGTTTCTACCTATGAATAACATGTAAAATTGATTCTTAAAAAAAAAAAAAAATCCCTAATGTTTCTATGCTAAACTCAACACTAGCTCTAAGAGTAGGATTTTTAGTCTTTCTATTAAAAGGTCAAAAAAATCATCATTCCAACACTCAATCTCTTAAAGATAAAGATATAGCCTCAATTGAACTTGATATAGGTACGCAACCAACCATCTCATGCCAACCACACTCTAATTGTAACACTATCACAACAAAAATTTCACAAGGAAAATTTATCAAAATACTCATCGATTAGATTACCACAAACCAATGCCAGAACTTCTACTACATAGTACAAGATCTAGGCACTTACCATGAAATCATGGTTTACATTTTCTCATAGATCAACCAAAATTTCCAAGATATGTTAATGGAAATAGTCTATCCACATCCTCAAAAAATGAATATAAACATTTGGTGTGTGCATGGAAATGGAGGACAAAAGGGGGTCAAAAGTGACCATTTTTTCTTAAAATTAGTAAAAAATAATCTTAGATGAAAAATTCAAGATATCCACACCCAAAATTTCAAGATGTAACAAGAAAAAGGTTAGTAGTTATTGGAATGATCTAGTTTCTAAACTATTTTTTTGAAATGGTGGAGATTAAGAGGGTCAAATAGGGGGAGCACACAAAGTGGTCCTATTTTGTTAGAAAATTATAACATGATCCCTCTAAAATGTTAACTTTTTAAAAGTATTTTAAAATTTATTTTTGTAAAGAGTTAGCTAGCATCATTTAGTTTATGTTAAATTTTCTATTATCTATTAATTAATATTTTTTTTTACTAATTTTCAAAGTGGGCGCATCCTAACAAATTTAAAATGAGCATGATCTCACTATAATTTTAAGGAAACTAATTGAAAATATGTATATATTTAATATGTATAGAATGAATTCTAAAATATAAAAAATGTATTTTTGTACAAATTTAAATAAGCATATAAAAAATGAAACAAAAAGAGCTATATATAGGTTTTTAGAGAAAAATAAAAACATTATCAAAATAAATTGAAGATAAAAGTCTTAAAATATTTAAAATGTTTCCAATAGTGGCATGGTGTGATGGTTAAGTTGTTGTGTTATTATTCTTTACATCAAGGTTCACAACCCATTGGGGTGTAATTGTTGAGAACTTATATTGGGGATGAGGTCCCCCATTTGTGATCTCACTGGTTCATAGCTTTGGGTCAAAAGCATTTACCCCTCTTAATAAAAAAATATTTAAAATGTTAATATATATATATGTGTGTGTGGTTAGAAAGATATAAGAGAGATCTTAACATTATTCTATCATTTTTTAAAATTTAATTTTAAAATATGAAAATTTGATTGAAAGCACACTTAACATTTACATTTTTTCATGTTTAATGTAAAACACATCTTTGAGCCCTTACATGTAGGTCACCCAACCCTTTGGCCTAGCATAATCCAAGACAAATAATATCTTGAGGGTGGGATTCCAAAGAAAGTTCAAATGAAATGAATGATCATTATAATGTGTGCATATTATAATGCACACATGTTATAATTCAAAAAAGAGAGTGATTTGGGTATTTTTAGGAAAATGTATAACATGAGTGCATCATGACACACTCTTGTTATGGCTCAAGATTTTCAATCCATCCCAAGTTAAATGCCAATAGTATGTTATAACAAGAGATTGTTCTAATGCAATCTTTTTTATAATATTTTATTTTGCTTCAAAATTAGTTTTATCCACTTTTAGAACCTCCATCTTCATACACATACCCATCCTTTATTAATAGAAATAAATATACCAATAAAATCCCATTTCTCATCTAAGGCAGAAACCAGGAACACCTCATGACATCAACAACCACCATATTAAAAAAATCCATCACAGTGATAGATCTAAATTACTACCAAAGCTACCACAAAAAGTGATCTCAATATACACATGGAATTGTGATAAACATATCCTAACTAAAGATCATCCATGACCCTACACAATCAATAAATTAACAACAATATGAGATCCCAAAGGGCCAATTAATACCATAATCTCCAAATCAAGATGATACCACTAACTATGCTACTAGATAAATCTCCATTGAATCATAATTTAGAGCCTCTCATGGCACCATAGTCAACCACTACATGTTCCAAGATGTAATTATCTCAGGTGTTAAAATATATATATCTCTCAATTTCTTTGCAAAAAACATACCAGTGCACCATGATTACTAAGAGGCCAACCAAAATAGAATCTACAACTCAATGGAATCTAAAAGTATAACCCTAATACATTAAGAAACCAATAGTACACTAAAAATATAGAGATAATTTCTTTATGCAATATGTGGGTACAAAAAACTAAAAAAATATACACACATGTAACATCTCAAATTTTATAGAAAATCATGGCTAGATCTCTAAGTGAAACCAAAAAAACCATAAAAAAGTATAAAAATTGAACATTATATAATAGATATATTCAACAATATATTAGTAAAAAGAAAAGTAGGGATAGTCAAATATGATATTTAGATTCTCAATGACTCAAATAATATCAAATCTAGATCCAACTTACCACAAATCCATTATAGAGTAATTAAAATTCAAGAGCCTAGTGAAAAATAACAATAGAAATTTAAGTAACCAAACACATTTCTACATTAAGACTTGATTTCAACCAACCTCCTTAAACCATGCAAAAAAATATATAACTATCTCCATCTAAATAACCCTAATCAAGTCTCTTCATAGATTTGCAAAACCATAAATTTTGAGTGGAAAATCTACAAAACCCACATCCATGATAAGTAAATATCTTGCATATATCAATAAGTCAATAATAAAAACACAACCTTCATGTAAACATGAATTCATATCATAGATGAACACATAATGTGTGTACAAGTAGACCAAAATATCTATAAATACATAGCATGTGTCAGCATGAAATAACATTCAAGTGAAGAGTCTACTCATATAGTTACAAAACAACATAAGTCAACATCATACACCAATATGCAATGACATGAAACCCACATATAAGAACATGAAACCCATTGAACATCCATGCAACTATAGGGGCTAATAATCCAAATATTTCTCATGTAATTAAAGACTAAAATTAAGGACCCATTGTAAGCACTCTAACCCCCATCAAACCAAAGGGTACTTGCATACTAATAAATATAATCTTTATGTTAACACCATGCAATATTAAAAAATGTGACCAAATCCAAGATATTCCACCTTCTCCATCCTGCAAGTTCTTACCATGTTCATTTTCTTAGAAAATAAGATCAATAGCAAAACTCCCACTCAAACAATGACAAATTATGAGGAAGAAAGAACCTTCAATAGCCAAAACAATGGCTTTAAAACCAAATTTTAGGGAAAATACATGTGAAAACCTTAGTAATCAAACTTAAAACAAGTATTAACAACCATTTACATGCATGTATCTGCACATTAATCTTATGAGGACAAAATCACAATAAACACTCTACATAAATTGCAACAACATTTTGAGATATAAATATTAACAATTATCAAATAGTAAGAATGTGAAGATAATAAGAATAAAAAAAACAGAATAAGAGTGACACAAATATACCCTATAAAATCCCTTTCGAGAAAAAAATGGCATTTAAATTAGTTAATCTAGTGTATTCCCACCAACAAAATAGTTATAATTGAATGTTAGGAGTCATGCCTTCAATGCAAATAAACACTCTTCAATCTTAAAGGAGAATTCATAGGATGATCAGTATGGTCACTTGAACCTCCAATTACACTGAATATCATTAATTAGTCTTGGAATGCTTGATCTAATATTCACATCTCTCAACATCGACTTGGATATCAAGGCATAGTTACCAAATAATTTCATCTTACATATTCCCCCTCTTTTCTAAATTAGAAACATAATTTACATTCATATTTGGATTCCTTTCTTCCTAAGTGGAAAAAAATTATTTGTTGAGCATGGATATAAATGGAATTAGAGGTCCAAAATACCCTTCCTATACTAATCTAAGATAGGTGATATGTGTAAAATTTTAATGGATCACATAATTACAAAAATAATAGAACAAACAATGTTGGAAGTATGAAGGTGTTGTCATTGATGTCAACAAGTTTGCGTTACCATTGATGTGAACTATGTGTTGAGGAAGGTTATTAAATGATGAAGATGGCAAGGATATTGAGAAATTTGTGAAAAAGAGGGAAACGAGTTGTAGTTTATGTGCATGTATAGTTGAGATATTGAGGAATTTTTGTTAGTACATAGAGCTATCTTTATGTTGCAGTGTTTGGAGATGTGTTGAGATGGTGTTTCTGGTACTTGATTTCCAAGTGCTTTTGAGAAAATTTGATAAATAGTGAAAAAAGTGTTGTGCAAGTGTTTAAAACATGCTCCAGGATGTGCTATGTCTTTCTTCTATTTTGATGCTATGTCTGTGCAGATCTGGTATGTTGTTCAAGGTTGTCAATAGTTTCTATATCCATATCTTTGGTTTCTAGACTATTGTACAGAGTGAAATATGTTCACCAGTGTGTGAACTAGGTGTTTAATGTTATTTGCTATGGTCTAGGAGAAATGTATTTACTCCACATTTCTCCACAATTTGGTTTTTGGTTGTGTGGATCTAGTAAGTTGCTTATGTTGCTTATATCTTTCAGAATTCAATTTTTTTCTTGATTTGGTGTAGTATAGTGTGTGTTTCATGTATCAGTGTGCATATGAGATTAACTAAATGTTCTGGGTTGAAGTATTTATATGATGAAAGTTTGGATGAATTCTTTATTGGATCTTAGGTGGTTCATGGATTTTTCTAGATCGTGTAAAATATATGTGTGGTCTGTGTGTTATCTTGATCAAATGGGAAGTTGGTACTTAATAGTTTTATGATGCTTAGCATAGGTAATAGCCAACCTAGTGTTAACACTACATACAAAGCTATCTCAAAGTTTGTGAAAGTGTGTTGAGGTGTGTTAGGAAAATTTGGGTCCTTAGTAAGGATTTATATGGGTCACCTTCATTCCTATCCACCGTAGGAATGTTTGGGTTCCGACCTAATTTGAAATTGTGAATGTAAAGGATGTGTTGCTAACCTTGGAGAAGGTCTTCAAGGATGAGGATGGTATAAATAAGAGTGGTGTTGTTGGAGGATCTCAAGATAGAGGAAAGATATATGCGAGTGATAAAAGTGGTGCAAATTACATAAGTATAGATGTGAAATTGAGCATAGTAGTGTGAACTTCAAAGTGTTGGACTTCTGAAAGCAGTGAGCTAGAGGCATCCAAAATCTTTCAAACAAGGTTGCAAAAGTGTTGGAGTAATTGTGGTGGATTCCTTGTTGCATTGAGTTAGTGTTCTTTGTGTAACATTTCTCTTCTATCTTCCTTTCATATTCTAAGTAGTGAGATTTTGGTTGTGAGCCCTATTGGATAGTGTGTCCTATTTTGGCAATAAGCCCTTGTACCAGTTTTGCAATTACTTATATTGTGAGATGATCTTCACTATGGTTTTTCCCTCATTGGTTTTTCTATGTAAATATGGTGTTCTCTAGTGTATGGTGTTGTTGCTTCAATTTTTTTTATCTGCATTTCATGATTAATCGCTATAACAGAATAAGGGTTTAATGAATGCTTGAGGAATTTAATTATTGTTGAGGGTTTTGATGCTTTAATTTAATACAACTGATTCACCCCCATCTTAGTTGTCTTATTCATTCAAAAATTGGTATCAAAGCAAGTTCCTTGGAGAAGAGCTTAATCACTCAAGGTAGATCCAGGATGGTGAACAAGTTAGGTTGCCCTGGATTTGATGGAACATACTATGCATTTTGGAAGACAAAGATGAAAGGATATCTGGCATCCCATGGGTATGAGATTGAAAAAAAGACTCAATATGTTGCACCTGTGAATGGCCCAAGCATAAGTGGTGAGATCAAGGAACATGAGGTAAATTCTAAGGTAATATTTTATTCTGGTGAATAGTCTTTCAAATTCTGAATTGATAAGAGTTATGAATCTTAAGACTACTAAAGAAGTTTTAGATAAGGTTGAAAGAATTTATGAAAGAGATGATAGGGTTAAACAAGAAAATTTGTAGAATCTGAAGGCACAATTTGAGACCCTATGAATGTCTGAAGATGAAACAATTACAATCTACATGTAGAGAGTTGATGAGCTAGTAAGTACAATGAGAGGTCTTGGTGCACAAGTCAAAGAACCTAGGGTGGTTAAGAAATTTCTTAGATCTCTTCTCGATCCTTACAATGAAAAGGTATCTTCTATTGAGGAAATTGCAAATTTTATTAGTTATTCTAGAGATTAGTTTCTTGGTACACTAACTTCATTTGAAATGATAAAACTTGGTTTGAAAAATGGTACAAAAATCAAAAAAGGATGAACATTCAAATGGAGACTTCAGATCTTGATGGTGTGGAAGCTAACTCTGTAAGAAGGATGAAAAAGAGCACCGGTAAGTACAAGGGTAAACTACCTTTCAAATTTTTTAGCTGTGGATTTATATAGGTCATTATGCTTCAAGATGTCCAAAAAGAGCTATGAAAAATCAAAATAAGGAGAACAAAGGAGAGATGATTAAAAGAAGTTACTATGTTAGAGAATATGTTGGTATTTGTGATGATGAATCTGATTATGGAGATTCTGATGAAAATGAATGCTTTTTCATAGATTTGAAAGATGAATCTACTTCTTCTAACTCTCAAATTTGAGTGAAGGAAAGTGTTCCAGAGAAGAAGGATAAGGTTGAAGGTACTTTGGTTTCTACTTTTCATGTTAAACAAGATAAAAACTACTAGGTTGTTGACAGTGGCTGCTCTAATCACATGACCAAAGACAAAAAATTTGTTAAACTTGAAAAGTATGATGGGGGATTAGTTAAATTTGGAGACAATTTAGGAGCTAAGATTTGTGGAATAGGTTCAATCAGTTTTGATGGCTAGCATAATACTGAAGATGTTTACTATGTTAAAGGCTTAAGGCATAATATTTTGAGTGTTAGAAAAATATGTAGAAAAGGATATAATCTTGTGTTTAAGAATGAAATATGTGAGATCAGAAAAGGGTTCGAGACTGTGATTGCTACTGGTAAGAGGACAAATGGAAATATCTATCATATTAAGGGTGTTGATGGTCATTTATTTATGTCTCAGATTAATGATAGTTTGTTATGGCACTAGAGGATGTGTCACATGAATTTTGAAAATTTAGTTAGAATCAATTTAGCTCATGCAGTAAGAGACCTACCAAGAATTACAAAGCCTATCAATTTCATTTGTAAAAAATGTCAATTTGGAAAAAAAATTAGGAGTAGTTTCAAAGGAAAGGAACAATCTACTACTGGACTACTAGAATTAATACATATAGATCTTTGTGGTCCTAGAAGGATGAGAAATCTTCAAGGTGACAAGTATTTCATGCTTTTGATTGATTATTACTCTAGAATGACATGGATTACATTTCTTAGAGAAAATTTTAATGCTCTAGATAGATTCAAATCATTTAAAGCTATGGTTGAGAATGAAATTGATTTGAAAATCAAATGTTTGAGGTCTGACAGAGGTGGAGAATTCACCTCCAATGAGTTTAACATGTTTTGTGAAGTTCATTGAATAAAGCGGCACTTGTCTGCCCCTAGTACTCCTCAATAGAATGGAATGGTTGAAAGGAAAAGTTGAATTGTTCAAGAAGCTACTAGGACTATGATGAAAGAAGCTAACCTATCAGAAGTCCACTAGAGAGAAGCAATTCATACTGCTATTTACATACTCAACAGAGTTCAAGCCAAAGCTAATAGCATAAAGATTCCCTATGAGTTATGGTATGGAAGGATTCATATTATCAAGTACTTTAGAGTATTTGGAAGCAAGTGTTATATCAAAATAGATGAAGAAAACTTAGGAAAGTTTGATGCAAGTTATGATGAAGGTATCTTCCTTGGATATTATCCTAAAAGCAAAGCTTACAAATGTTACAAAAAAAAAGGCTAAGAAAGATTTTTGAAAGTGCAAATATTAAGGTCAATGAAGATTTATAAAATTTAGTTGTTATAGATGGATATATGTTAGATGAACCTGCTTGTGAAGAAGAAGAAGAAAAAGATAAGGAAAAAAAAGTGCAAAATGAAGAGGAAGAAGCTTTGAAAAAGACCCCTAAGACCCCTAAGTATGTGCAAAAGAATCATTTTGAAGAAAAAATCATTGGAGACAAGAGGAAAGGAGTATTGACAAGAAGTAGAGCCACTAAAGCTGAGGTAAATCTATGTTTACTCTCTAAAATTGAACCTAAAACAATGAGTGATGCATGCAAAGATGAACATTAGATGAAGGAAATGGAAGAACTTATGCAGATTGAGAAAAATAAGACTTGGTAACTAGTTCCTAGACCAACAAACAAGAACATAATTGGAACTGAGTGGGTATTCAGAAAAAAACTAAATGAGAATGGAGAAGTGGTAAGAAATAAAGAAAGGCTTGCGTGCAAGGGTTACTCACAAGTGGAAGGAATAGATTTTGAAGAAACATTTGCTTCAGTGGCTAGGATGGAAGCTATCAAGATGTTTTTGGTATTTTCAACATACAATGACTTTAAAGTTTATCATATGGATGTGGAGTCTATTTTCTTGAATGGTGAATTGGAAGAAGACGTTTACATGGAACAACCAGAAGGATTTCAGCTATCAGATCAACTTGATATAGTTTTTAGATTGAAAAAGGCATTGTATGGATTAAAACAACCTTGCAGAGCTTGGTATGCGAGATTGGACATATATTTGATACAACACTTGGATTCAATAAGGGCCCGTAGATAGTAATCTTTGTACTTAAAAATTAAGGAAGATAAAATATTGATAGTGGTTGTGTATGTCGATGACATTATCTTTGGAGGCAATGAAGATATGTGTAATAAATTTGCAGAAGTGATGCAGAAAGAGTTTGAGATGTTTATGTTTGGGGAGATTAATTTCTTCCTTAGGATACAAATTCTAGACACATAAAAATGGCCTAGACCCACAAACCACATTCTTCTATGTCAAACATTCTCCTCACATAGTTAAATTATTTAGTTATGTACTTGTGAATGGTGATTCTAGACCTGCACAAACATAAAGAACAAATGCAATTAGCTCATTATGCAAGTTAAATCATCATTCCCCATGAAATTCATTTGAGATATCAAGAATAAGAAATAAATGAAGAACATGAATAAAAACTATCTAATCTTGCTCAAAATAGACAAACTCTCAATCCCATGTGGGAATTGGTGCCATTTTGATGCAGAAAATGGCCTCTTCCCAATTCCTTGCAAGCTTGATTATCAATGGAGAAGATTTGATGCTCCTTGATAAAAAATTTCCATAACCTAGCTAGGAAATCATGAAAATGGATGGAAATTGCTCAAAAACTTAAAGATAATAATGTTGCATGAAGTTGTGGATCCCAAATCCAAATGAGAGCCTCTTATTTATAGAAGAGAATAGGTGAATGTGGGATCAAACACCAACCAATAGCACAATTCCACTTGTCAACATGTGAGTGGACAAAGGTGGAGCACATTTTGATGAATGTGCACATTAATGCAATTAGGTGGAAATTTAAAATTGGAGAAATGAAATGTTGGAGGGAGATGAAGGATGAATTAAATGCCACTTGGCTCAAGAAAAGGACATGTAAGAGGCCTTTAATGCCTTGTTGGATGGACAAGTACTTTTAGCGAGAGAATTCAAACTTGGAGAATATTCCATCCTTTGATGCCTTTTTTAATGTAAATAGAGATTTAATAAATCAATTAAAATGATTTTCATGAGCAAGTTGCAAAATCTAGAGGATTTGAGGGATTATTGTTAGCATTAATCATGATTTGATTAATTTTAATAGAGGCTAGCTGATTTGACAATTTGATTTAGATTTTAGGATTTAAATAAATCAAAATGAGAGGAATAATGATTTTAGGCTTAATTAGACTTTATTTAATTAAAGAGGATGATGTTAGATTAAATCAAATAAAGATTAGTTTATTTAATTTAAGGGAGATGACCTTAGAGCTTAATTAAATGAAATGAATTATTTAATTAAAATTTGAGGATGATGAAGAGGATTAATTAAACAAAGTGATTTATTCAATTAATAGGAGATAGTGATTTAATCAGATAGAGGGATTTATTTAATTAAAAGACGGAATATGATGAATTTAATCAAATAAAGATTATTCAATTAAATGGTTAGTAAAGGAGATGATTCAAGATGAACTAGTGTTAGTAAATTAGGATCAGGTGTATAGGATCAATGAGTACATTTTACGTGTCTACATTTTTCCCCTCTTTGAAGCAATGTACCCACTGCATTGGTTCAAAGAATAAACTTGTCATGATAAAAATTCAATTTTTATTTTTTCAGATGCCCCACTGCTGCCCTAGTGAACGAATTATGCTGGTATACTGCCCCCTTGAGAGATCAGATGAAAATTTGGATTTTTGGGTGATCTCGTGAAAAAAAGAGAACAAGCTACCCAATGGGTCCAGAAAAGCTCCAGGATGCCATAAATGTGCAAAAAATGTGAAAAAACAATGCAAAACGACCCTCAGTTGGGTGAAAATAGGATCGAGGGTCCAAAACCCTAGTTGGACAGTTAAACAGGGTCACAAAACCCTAACTTTCAAGCTTAAATGGGCCTCGAGGGGCCACTTCCAATTCATTTACACATTCAACCTTTAGATATTTCACCTTTTTGAGCCCTGAGCACTGTTTGAGATGGTGCAACATGTGCTTCAATGACACATTTTGGAGCAAGTACGAGTGTTCCAGTGACTCCTAGGCATAGGACCACCAATATGTGACCCTTACCTAACTTTTTTTATTTTTTGTGCACATTAATTAGGGTTAAAAGTCAAATTGAGTCAAGCAGTGTTGTTTGGCGCCACTAAAAGTGTTAAATCAGTGCCACACAGCCTTAAAGTGTGCCACTTTTGAGCTTGTCAATGCGGCATCGTAGTTTAGCAATTAGGGTTTAGAATTCAAAGTGCATCACAAATGCAAATGGATCTGTGATGGTCTAGTTAGGAAGTTAGGTATTTTGGTCAAATAGGCATGCGGTCAAACTGCAACGCCCCGGTGCAGTTTGGAATTTAGAGGGTTCCAACTATGAAATTTGGAACTTTCAAATAGTGACACATTTGCTATTTTGGTTATGAAAACTCCAAACAAGATCCTATTTTTTTATGAAACTTGGCACTGTGACTTTACTGGTGCAGAAGGATGTTGAGCCGATACACTCACGAGAGTACAAGTCTTTGATATTGAGCAGATTGACTGGTTTGCATGAGCTGCTCCAAGAGCACCTGGGAGTGATAGGATTATGGTACGTCGTATATGCCCCAACCATTAGGACACACATAGGGATGATGAAAACACTGGCCGAGTGATGGCATAGTGAGATGTCCTCGTTTCACTTCCCTACAAGTGAGGCAACTGTTACCCTGGAGGATGTATGGCACATTCTTCGATTGTCTATCCATAGAGAGTAGGTCATCTATGATTTGGACACTAGGACAAATGCCTATTATGAGGTTATGGGCCTAGATGAGATCATTTTTGCTAAGAGATAGATTGAGCTAGAGCGATACAAGACCTGGATGTCATTGTTCTATTTGATTGTAGCTGCTATCATCTTAGGTCTTGTGGCACCAGATTAGCGTGGTCAATATTTCAGTCCAAGATGGGGTCTAGCCTAGGAGTGGATACTCCACGGGAGAGAGTGCTTTGCGTGGGGACCAGTGATGCTGGCCTCACTCTACCATGATTTACACGAGTTTGCATATTGCTATAGCAAGGCTATTGGAGCAGGAGTTACACTTTTACACATCTGGGTTGGGAAGCATATTGCAGTGCTTCACCCATGAGTTACACCAGTTGACATGGAGCTAGATGATCCAATGGTATGGCTATACAAAGGTGGTTTGACCTTTACTCATATAGGAGCAACAAACATCCCTCACTGGAGGAGGGTGATTGACGAGATGACAGTCTTTACTTAGAGAGTTTGGCTTGGTATGCCTGCTTGGTATGATGACATTCAACAACTCTTGTTTGTGAGGTAGGACCAACTTATACAGGGCAGAGAGCACACCATGATCGAGCATTACTTGCCCGATCAGGTGGCTAGGTAGTTTGGGGATACACAGGAAAGACCCGATGACCAATATGTGGCCATATTTGCCTGTACTACAAGAGAGACCACATGGGATCGAATGATCCCTCCAAAGGAGGCAATGGACAGTTTTAGACAATTGGTGGCCAAGCCATGGTCATATGATCAGGGGCTAGTGTACCTAGGGACCAAATAGGCTTATCGAGATTGGTTTCGTCCACCAACCAGATTGATAGTGCCTAGCACATTGTTACCACGACAGAGACCCTAAGACTGGTCAGCAGGGTGGGATGGGGGAAAGGAGGAGGTAGAGGAGATAGGGATGGAGATGAATATGGTGGTGGAGGTAGAGGAGGAGGTGGACCACCTCCAAATCAACAGGGCCAGAGGGTTCAGGGGCACAGAGTCCAGCAGAGAGATGGTGACAGGCAGCATAGAGATGGGGATCTGTAGAGGGATGCCCCAAGGGATCCACATCAGTCCCTCCAAGACTAGCAATAACAACCACCACCACCACCCCAGCCAGACCAGAGGGATGCCCTTATTCAGTAGTTACAGGCACAGGTTGCTACTTTGATAGCTAAGAGAGATCAAAGAGAGTAGAGTGAGATTGGGCCATTTAGTAGACACAAGCCACTGAGTTGCAATTGGCACAGGAGACTGGGAGATGCCAGCAACTTGAGAGCACATAGGGCAGGACAATCCTAGAACGCATCTATCAAGACACAGTCAGAGAGGTACAATACTATAGATTATATTATCATTAGGCAGTGCCTCAAGCAGCCCAGGCACCAGACTTCTCAAAGTAGATAGGGTAGAGGCAGGATCAGCTCGAGAGATAGTCGGGCGAGGGGAGCAACCATCATGGGTAGCTTCATACATTTTTTTATCAGAGACCTCATTATTTTTGTGATCCATGGGCTCATTTTTTATAGCCCTGTGGGTGATTGTATTATATTGATTGATATACACACATTTGACCCTGGTTCGTGTACCATGGCAATTGAATTTTGATGATATATGATATGAGATGATTTGATATATGATGATGTGTCTATTCTATTTATGCATGATGGATGGATGTATTTAATTTTCTATGTGAAATTCTTTATATGTGATGTGATGACATGATGTGACTCTACTTTATGTGATGCAATGCGATGTATGTTTCTATATCATGTTATGATGTGATGCAGTGATTATGCAGATGTTTATGGATGGATGCATTTCTTTTTCAATATCTTTCTATGCACTTTTTATGATAATTACATATGGATGCAAATGGATGCACATGTTATGATATGCGGATGATTTAAAATGCTTAGACTAACAAATATATATTATGCATCTAATGGATGGTGGTGCATGCTATGAGATGTATGGAGTATTATGCTCTTTTTTTTTTTTAGTATCTTTTCTATATGTATGGATAATGTGATGATATACATACGAGTGATATGACGATGCACATGATATGATGAGATGATGTTTATATGATTATGTAAATTTATTAGATGCTTAGAATAACCAATCTATATTATGAAATGATGAAATGCAATGCATGTGAGATGATCAATGTTTCCTATATGATATGATATGATATGCATTATTCTGATGGTTTGTGGATGCAAGATGGATGCATTAGCGATGATTTTGATTAACTGTTATGGTACCATGTTAGTGTAGAAAGAAGGAAGAGGAAATAAGAGAATCCAACAAGTCAACTTTATTAGAGATGATGATGATAATGATAATGTTGATGATGATGATGATTTGCTTATCAGGAATTGGGATTTAAAAATGGCTATTTAGAGTATGTGCAGGATCATCATGGAAAAAATAGGCCCTTAAGTAGCAAAAATTAGAAAAATCAAAGTTAAGGCAACTTGGCTGATGCAATTTGTATAAAGTTATCTATATTATTTCAAAACTAAGTATAGAATAGAATCGTAGCAAGTATTGTTTCTAAACTACTAGGTTTTTAAGAAAAATAATAATCTATTTGGTGAAAATTTGAAATTTCAACCGCGATTACTATAGAATTCCGAGGGAAAAATAAAGTAGGTGTCACGTGAAAACAAATAACCACAATAAAATGATAATATTTTTTATAGGATTTTAGATATAGTAAGGACTCATGTCAGGATGTCATGCATTTTTTTTTGTAATTTTCTCCAAGTAAATAATTAATTATGAATTTTTATTACAACTTTTAAAAATATAAAAACTCATATGTCGACCACTTAACTTGGGGTGCTTCCTTGTGAAATTCGAATTTTTCTTTTTTAATCCTATAGTATATGAAGTGAATGGCGATGCATACTTTGGATTCAAAAATGTGATACCATTTAGAAAGCTTATAGTTGTTTTCAATCCAACCTATCAATCAGGACATTAGTCATAATTTGAATAGAAAATGAATAATAATTACTTATTAAATTCAAAGTAAAGCATAATTTATATTGGTGGAAAGCTAAGAATCTCCTTTAAAAACCCTTTTTGTTTCATCAATTTTGGGTTAAAAAAAAGTTGTTAGCCACATACCCATCATATTGCCACTTTTTGGCCCATCATGATCCTGCACATACCCTTTACCTTATGTTTGATAATACACATAGTCATGATGAATCAAGGTATAAAGAACCAAGATGGCTTTGCACCTAGTGTGATAGACTTTTACTTGACAATTAGATAGGAGTAATCCTATGCACACCTAACATACAAAACCTTATTTAAAATGCAGTTCAGATATTCCAAACATCTCGGATCAAAACATGGAAAGGAAATCCTTCCTATGTGGTCAAAAAGACACCTAAAACACCCTCCCTACACCCAAACAAAGCACACATGACCAAGGTTATATTACAAGAATATCCAACAAGCGTAGCAGACAAGAGATAATGATCATTGCCCCATTCCTTTCTCTCTAAATCCTTTTGTTTGGACATCATCGAGAGGTCATTGGAATGAGTGCAATAAGATAAGCCAAAAGACAAAGATAAAATAAACAAACAAGCTAATGTTCTTCAATACAAGCCAAGACTAAACTACAGTGATGCCTGATGTTGATGTCCATTGTAGGGAGGATGCATCTTAGGACATGATGTTATCAAATGACTTTGGGATTGATTGGATGATAGGCTAATGATACGAAAAGTTGACCAACTTGTTTACTTACTGACCTAGACTTGAGACCTTGACATTTTAGTTTTCACTTTTAACCTACTAGACTTGTTTCTGATTGTATTTCCAAAGGTTGAGGGTGATGATTGATTTATTATGAGTGATGTTTATTGCAAGTGAAAATGAGATGAGGATGGATGGATTTTTCAAATATTTGGATGTTTTTGTTGTTTTGAGGCTATTTTTGGTATTTTTGAGATGTTTTGCAAATGTTTTGATTTTCAATTTTCCAATGTTTTGGGGTTTTTCAAGATTTTGACCAAGAGACTAACCTAAATACCTATCCTAGGGGCCTCAGGGGTTGATCAATAGATTAGCCTTGCCTACGTTATACACACAAAGACCACATAGTTCGATTGACACAAACTAGATTATTGATGAGATATGAACAAATAGATTTCCAGTTTATTATGAAAGACTCCTAAAGGACTGACCTAAGTGTCTCAGGGGGTGATCAAAGATCACCCTTGCCTATGTTCAAAGTTCAGAGACGATGTAGTTTGAAAAGATGACTCCATTTTTTACTTTTTTGAATTTTTGACCTATTTTTGGATTTTGATATGTTTTGAATGTTTTTGGATTTTTTGATTTTATGAATGTTTTTTGGATTTTTTATTTTTTGATTTTTTGGAGTTTCTAATTTAAGGAAGACTTCAA
>VDFB02172668.1:0-28637 GCA_007258455.2 Sequoia sempervirens | reverse complement strand
GTGTAGATATCTTGAATTTCTCATCTAATATCATTTTTTACTAATTTCAAGAAAAAATGGTCACTTTTGACCCCCTTTTGCCCCCCATTTCCATGCGCACACCAAATGTTTATCTTCATTTTTTGAGGATGTCAATAGACTACTTTATATGAATTTATCTCCTTAGGAATTTTAGCTGCATCTTATGAGGAAATGTCAACCATGATTTCATGAAAGCTCTAGACCTTGTAATATGTAGTAGGAGAGTTTCTAAGCATTATTTCAGGTAATCTAATATTTATACTTTTTACAAATTTTCCCTGAAATTTTGGTTGTGATAGTGTTATAATTAGAGTACATGGTGGCATGAGATGATTGGTTGTGTACCTATATTAAATTCAATTGAGGATCTAGATCTTTATCTTTAAGGGATCGAGTGTTGGAATGATGGTATTTTTGACCTTTTAATAGAAAGACTAAAATATTGCACTTAGAGCTAGTGCTAAGTTTAGCATAGAAAACATTGAGGAAATTATTTATTTTAAGATCAATTTTATGTGTTATTTCATAGGTAGAAACAACTCATACGCCACTCTTAGTCCCCTTAGTGGTGAATGATTTGATAAGTATTATCCACTTGGTATTTTAGATGCATTCTTTCTTTATGTCTTCTCTTCTCATGTACATAAATTTTTAGTTATGGATATCAATTTTGATTTTTTTTTAAGAGTAGATGTATGATTGTATTCTTAGTTTCCTTATTATATTTTGATCTTGATTTTTGGAGTTAGTTTTGAAGACAAGTTTGAGGAGTACATGCGATTTTTAGTGGCTTTGGGCATGTTTCTTTGTTGAGACAATGGTTTTTTGTTTCTGCTTCCTTAAATTTCAGAAGCTTACATCTATTGGTACTATATTTGACATTAAGGATGAATTGTTAGATGTTGAAAAAAAAATTATATGGGGTTTTGAAAGAAGATCAATCTTGTCATAACTTGATCATGTGTTGGTAGTGGAAGAAGGAATTGGTTTGATTTTAAAGTTTTCTCTCTATGATATGTTTCTTACCATAGAGGTTTGGTTCATTTTATGTTACATTTTAGATTTGTATAGACTATTGTTATTGTACTTCATTATTTTTTATTAATAATTTGGATAATTGGGGTTCTTTAATCTCCATTTTTTATGTGATGTGATGAATTTGGGAGAGCTAAGTGTTATCTAGGGAGTTTTACAACAATTTAGTTTGTAAATTTATAAATTAATGTGTACTCTTCAATGCTATGTATTAGAGGATTTTACCATATCCTCTATCTAAGTTTTGTTGGTGGGATTAGGTTGATTTCAAAGTAGATACTACCCATGTGCAGTGTGATTTATGGGGAGGTATAAGTGGGCCATTAGGCTACAATACAAGGGTCTTATGTATTTTTACATGTTCATGTGTTCATTACTAATGGAGATAAAATTTGTGCAAGATAGTGGGTATAAAAGGATTTCTTCAAATATAGATTGGGTTAGCTATATGGATAGTAGGTCTACATATGATGTGTTAGCAATTGATTATGCTTGTTATTCTAGTTTTTGTTTAGTATTTGGTAGATACTTGATCTTGTTAAGGATCATATGGACTTTCATGTTTTTGTTTAAATTGAGACATGATATTGTGGTTCTTGTGTGATATTTAGAGTGTGATCTTGGGTTAGGATTCTTATCTTTCATGTTTAGGAATGATGGAGGATGAGATTGTTATGGTCAAGATGGTAGCCACTTGGTTGATGTTGAAAGTTTATCTGTTGATCCAATAAGCATCGAGTAGTTGGTTGAGGCTATGCGTAGTTTGTCCCTAGTGGTTAATTCATTTGTTAGAAATCCTTATGGTTTTTCAATGTGAATATCATATGGGATAATGTTAGGATTAGGGGTTTTATTCACCTTGCATATCCTATGGTTTACTTTTAATTTAATTGTTTGTCAATTATTATTTTAAAGAGGTAAGCACTTTTGAACCAGAGCTATAAAACGTTGAGGTCACAAATGGGGGACATCATCCCCAATATAAACATTTAACAATAACACCCCAATGGGGTTTGAACATTGATGGAAAGAACAACACCACCACAACTTAACCATCACACTATGCTACTATTGGAAATTGTTTGTAAATTATTAATTATATATACATCTACAAATTTAATGGAGTGGGAAAATTGGATGTCCATGTGAGAGTGGGGACACATGTAATTACTTATTATTCTTTAGTAATAAAATATATTTGCTACTTGAAAATGAAATTCTCTATAAGATAAATTTACTAGAATATACATATGCTACTCTTATTTTATGCGTTCTATTTTTCTTTTTATATTATTTCTTACGATTCTTAATATAATTATAATCATGATCACCACAAATAATTATAATTATTACTTATAAAAAAGGTAACAAAATAAAACCTAAGATAAACTACAACTTCACTAAATAACTCTAAAACTACAATACATAAAAGTCCAAATACTTAGAAAGAAAACTAGAGGGTGCTCATCACATCTCCAATCAAGGACCAACCAAAACAAATAGTATCGAGAGGAAACTGAAATGAAGAAAAGGCCAAGGTTAAGATGAGTTAGAGGTGAGATAAGGGATTTAGAAGGAAGCTTGGAGAGAGTGACAATGATGAAGATACACAACCCAACATTTAAGATCTGATAGAAAGTTGGTAATGGGGCCTGCATTAACATCTAGCTGAAATGTTGCTGATTGATCCAAAGGAACAACACACCCAACCCTTTGTCAAACGTGAACATTTTATCTCCTTCCCACCTCTCATCTTTTACTTTTTATTTCTCCATATATTTTTGTCTTTGGCAGAATGATCATTGTGAAGAATTAAATTATTTGAGAGTAAAAGAAGGGGACCCAAATCATTAGAAAGACTGATAACATTAACTCTTTCTTACCTCTGCTTACCAGTCCAACAGCACTTTTGTTTGGTTTCTTCAAACCCAATTCAAATCATTGTGCGCAATCTTATCTCACTATTGGAGCATCCCAATAATATTAAGCTGACATCAACTTACAGCTGCTGTATTTGTGAAGGTGGCAGTGTTATCTTATGACGCGTGTTCACATTCTCAAACAACGTACAAATGGAGCTTTCATGAATTAAAAGATACCTAAAATATTAAAGCTAATGTGGAAGAAAGCCTATCATAATCTGTAATTTAAAAGCTGTCCTTTTACTACCAAAAAAAAGGATACAATTTCCAGTGCCTATCAATTAAACTAACAGACTTTGAAAATAGTCTAGAAAAATTTCACAGTTTTGTAACCAAAAAATTGTTTAAAACTATTACGACTATTGGAATTTAAGGCCTCATAGTATTAATAACCAAGGATAGAGATTGATGTTTCCAATTGTAAACCATTTTGTCAATCACCCACCTAACAACAACGTTGTTTTCTCCTGAATAAAACACCTCAGCGAACTTAAATTGCTTTGCTCATCTACAGCAAACTGATGAAAAAACAAGTAGCTACGACATCTTGACAGAATATATTGTCAAAGATCGTCGTGAAATTGGGGGCCCACATGCATTCAACTGTGTCGAAAATTTATGACAGACTGGTCTGGTCGGTGCTGAGGTAACGATATACTGATAGAAATGGGATTTTTTACTATATTCTATCTGTCAGTAATCTGGTTTGATCGATAGATGGTTTATAGCATATAAGACTACTCATATTCTGAAAGGTAATTTATAGGAGGCCCTACTCAAAGCACCATTCTGATATGTTGTACATCTATATTCATTAAAAATAAAAAGTTGGCAATCGGTACTTCAATTTTTATTTATGAGTTGATTTGATCAGTATCTTATCGTTTTATAAAAATAATTTTAAATTTACGTTGATTACGTATAAATTTATGAGTTTTTTAATAGTTAAAATCTATCAATAAAAAAGATATAAGAATCATGAAAATAAATGTGACAGAGATGAAGAAAAAAAGAAGTATTGGTCTAACAAAGTACAGATAAGATTAAGGATGTTCATCAAGATTCAAAAACGTTAATAAGGTCTCACATCAAGAAGATTATCAAAGATTATTATACAATGTCCTCCCTAAAAAAATTTAATGTTATTCGAGAATCTGAATGCTAGTGATACTCTTGTAAGGCATAGCTTGGAAGTTGTAATGTTACTTGTTGGTCACTAAATAATACAATTAGTTTTTGTTTTGAGCACATGGGATTTTTCTTTTATGATGGTTTTCCCCACATATGGTGTATTTTTTGTGTTGTTATTTTTGTATTTATGTGATCCATTAAAATTTTACACATATCCCCTATCTTAGATTAGCAAAGGAAGGGTATTTTGGACCTCTAATTTTCCATTTATATCCATACTCAACAAATAATTTTTCTCCCCTTAGGAAGAAAGAAATCCAAAAATGAATGCAAATTATCTTTCTAATCTAGAAAAGAGGGGGGAAATGTAAGATGAAATTATTTGATAACTATGCCTTGATATCAAAGTCAATGTTGAGAGGTGTGAATATTAGATCAAGCATCCTAAGAATAATTAATGATATTGAAAGTAATTGGAGGTTCAAGTGACCATACTAATCATCCTATGAATTCTCCTTTAAGATTGAAGAGTGTTTATCTCCATTGAAGGCATGAATCCTAACATTCAATTATAACTATGTTGTTGGAGGGAATACACTAGATTAACTAATTTGGAGGCTATGTTTTTCTTGAAAAGGATTTTATAGGGTATATTTGTGTCACTCTTATCTATTTTTTTATTCTTATTATCCTCACATTCTTAGTCTTTGATAAGTGAATTTATATCTCAAAATGTTGTTGAGATTTATGTAGAGTATTTATTGTGATTTTCTCCTCATAAGATTAATGTGTAGATACATGCATGTAAATAGTTGTTACTATTTGTTTTAAGTTTAATTACCAAGGGTTTCACATGTATTTTCCCTAAAATTTGGTATCAAAGCCATTGTATTGGCTATTAAAGGTTATTTCTTCCTCATAATTTATCATTGTTTGACTGGTAGTTTTGCTATTGATCTTATTTTTTAAGAAAATGAAAATGCTAAGAACTTGCGAGATGGAGAAGGTGGAATATCTTAGATTTGGTCACATGTTTGAATATTGCATGGTGCTAACATAAAGATTATATTTAGTAGTATGCAAGTACCCTTTGGTTTGATGGGGGTTAGAGTGATTACAATGGGTCCTTAATTTTAGTCCTTCATTACATGAGAAAGATTTAGATGATTAGCCCCTATAGTTGCATGCATGTTCAATGGGTTTCATGTTCTTGTATGTGGGTTTCATGTCCTTGCATATTGGTGCATGATGTTGACTTATGTTGTTTTGTAGCTATATGAGTAGTCTCTTCACTTGAATGTTATTTCATGTTCACATATGCTATGTATTCATGGATATTTTGGTCTACATGTACATACATTATGTGAATCTATGATATAAATTCATGTTTACATGAAAGTTCTGATTTTCTTATTGACTTATTGATACACATGAGACATTTACCTAACATGGATGTGGGTTTTGTAGATTTTCCACTCATAATTTATGGTTTTGTAAACCTATGAAGAGACTTGCTTAGGGTTATTTAGACAAAGATCGTTATATAATCATATGCATGGTTTAAGGAGGTTTGTTGAAATCTTCTTGATGTAAAAATGTGTTTGGTTACTTAAATTTCTATGGTTATTTTTCACTGGGCTCTTGAATTTTAATTATTCTATAATGGATTTGTGGTAAGTTGGATCTAGATTTGATATTATTTGATTCATTGAGAATCTAAATATTATCTTTGACTATCTCTACTTTTATTTTTACTAATATAGTGTTGAATATATCTATTATATAATGTTCAATTTTTACACATTTTATGGGCTTTGGTTTCAAAGCTTAGAGATCTTAGTCATGGTTTCTATAAACTTTGAGATGTTACATGCAAAGTATTTTGTGAGTTTCTTTTACCCACATGTTTTCAGAGAACTTATCTCAGAATTCTGAAGCTACTATTGGTGTCTTAATGTAGTAGGGTTATACTTTTAGATTTCATTGAGTTGTAGATTCTAATTTGGTTGGCCTCTTAGTAATCATGGTGCATTGGTATGTTTTTTTCAAAGAAATAGAAAGATATATTTTTAACACTTGATATAATTACATATTGGAACATGTAGTGGTTAACTATGGTGTCATGAGAGGCTCTAATTATGATTCAATGGAGATTTATCTAGTAGCATAGTTAGTGGTATCATATATTGATTTGGAGATCATGGTATTAATTGGCCCTTTGGGATCTCCTATTGTTGTAGTTGATTTATTTGATTGTGTAGGGTCATGGATGATCTTTAGTTAGGATATGTTTATCACAATTCCATGTGTATATTGAGATCACTTTCTATGGTAGCTTTGGTAGTAATTTAGATCTATCACAACAATGGATTTTCTTAATGTGGTGGTTGTTGATGTCACGAGGAGTTCATGGTTTCTATTTTACATGAGTAATGAGATTTTATTGACATTTATTTCTATTAAGAAAGGATGGGTAGGTACACAAAGATGGAGGATCAAAAAGTGAATAAAACTAATTTTGAAGCAAAATAAAATATAAAAAGAGTAGAACACTCGCTTGTTATAAAATACTACTAGCATAACTTGGGATGGTTTGGAAATCTTGAGCCATAACAAGAGTGTGTCATGATGCACTCATGTTATATATTTTCCTAAAAAAGACCAAAATCACTCTCTTTTTTTGAATTATAGACATGTGCACATTATAATATGCATACATTATAACACATTCATTCTTACTGAACTTTCTTTTGAATCCCACCTTTAATATATCATTTTGGATTGATTAGGCTAAGCCATGCCTCTGGCTTCACATGTAAGTGGGCTCAAAGGATGCTCTCACATTAAACATGAAAAATGTAAATGTTGAGTGTGCTTTAAATCTAATTTTAATATTTTAAATATTTTAAAAAATGATGGAATAATGTTTAGTTCTCTTATCTTTCTAACCATATATATTTTTTAACATTTTAAATATTTTTTTATTAATAGGGTAAATGCTTTGACCTCGAGCTTACAAACCTAATGTCACAAATGGGGGACCTCATCCCTAATATAAGTTCTCAACAATTACACCCCAATGGGTTTTGAACCTTGATGGAAAGAATAACAACACAAGAACTTAAACATCACACCATGCCACTATTGGCAACATTTTAAGTATATTAAGGCTTTTATCTTTAATTTATTTTGTTAGTGTTTTTATTTTTCTCTAAAAACCTATATATAGCTCTTTTGTTTCAAATTTTATATGCTTATTTAAATTTGTAAGAAATTACATTTTTAAATTTTAGAATTCATTATATACACATTAAATATATACATATTTTCAATTAGTTCCCTTAAAATTATAGTGAGATCATGCTCAATTTTTTATTTGTTAGGATGTGCCCACTTTGAAAATTAACATTTAAAAAAAATATTAATTAAAAGTTAATAGAAAATTTTAGCATAAACTAAATGATGCTAGCTAACTCTTCACAAAAAATAAAAAATTGGAATACTTTTAAAAAGTTAACATTTTAGAGGGAGCATAGAAACATTGTGTTATAATGTTCTAACAAAATAGGACCACTTTGTGTGCTTCCCCTATTTGACCCTCTTAATCTCCATCATTTTAAAAAATAGTTTAGAAACTATATTCCAACAGTTCTACTAACCTTTCTCTTGTCACATCTTGAAAATTTGGGTGTAGATATCTTGAATTTCTCATCTAAGATCATTTTTTACTAATTTCAAGAAAAAATGGTCACTTTTGACCCCCTTTTGCCCCCCATTTCCATGCGCACACCAAATGTTTATCTTCATTTTTTGAGGATGTCAATAGACTATTTCTATGAATTTATCTCTTAGAAATTTTGGTTGATCTATGAGGAAATGTAAACCATGATTTCATGGTAAGTGCCTAGATCTTGTACTATGTAGTAGGAGTTTTGGCATTGGTTTGTGGTAATCTAATAGATGAGTATTTTGATAAATTTTCCTTGTGAAATTTTGGTTGTGATAGTGTTATAATTAGAGTATGGTTGGCAGGAGATGATTGGCTGTGTATCTATATTTAATTCAATTGAGGATTTAGATCTTTATCCTTAAGGGATTGAGTGTCGGAATGATGGTTTTTTTGACCTTTTAATAGAAAGACTAAAATCTTGGACTTAGAGCTAGTGCTAAGTTTAGCATAGAAACATTGAGGAAATTATTTATTTTAAGATCAATTTTATGTGTTATTTCATAGGTAGAAACAACTCATACCCCACTCTTAGTCCCCTTAGTGGTGAATGATTTGATAAGAATTACCCACTTGGTATTTTAGATGCATTCTTTCTTTATGTCTTCTCTTCTCATGTACATAAATATTTAGTTATGGATATCAATTTTGATTTTTTTTAAGAGTAGATGTATGATTGTATTCTTAGTTTCCTTATTATATTTTGATCTTGATTTTTGGAGTTAGTTTTGAAGAAAATTTTGAGGAGTACATGAGATTTTTAGTGGCTTTGGGCATGTTTCTTTGTTGAGACAATGGTTTTTTGTTTGTGCTTCCTTAAATTTCAGAAGCTTACATCTATTGGTACTATATTTGACATTAAGGATGAATTGTTAGATGTTGAAAAAAAATTATATGGGGTTTTGAAAGAAGATTAATCTTGTCATAACTTGATCATGTGTTGGTAGTGGAAGAAGGAATTGGTTTGATTTTCGAGTTTTCTCTCTATGATATGTTTCTTACCATAGAGGTTTGGTTCATTTTATGTTACATTTTAGATTTGTATAGACTATTGTTATTGTACTTCATTATTTTTTATTAATAATTTGGATAATTGGGGTTCTTTAATCTCCATTTTTTATGTGATGTGATGAATTTGGGAGAGCTAAGTGTTATCGAGGGAGTTTTACAACAATTTAGTTTGTAAATTTATAAATTAATGTGTACTCTTCAATGCTATGTATTAGAAGATTTTACCATATCCTCTATCTAAGTTTTGTTGGTGGAATTAGGTTGATTTCAAAGTAGATACTACCCATGTGTGGTGTGATTTCTGGGGAGGTATAAGTGGGCCATTAGGCTACAATACAAGGGTCTTATGTATTTTTACATGTTCATGTGTTCATTACTAATGGAGATAAAATTTGTGCAAGATAGTGGGTATAAAAGGATTTCTTCAAATATAGATTGGGTTAGCTATATGGATAGTAGGTCTACATATGATGTGTTAGCAATTGATTATGCTTGTTATTCTAGTTTTTGTTGAGTATTTGGTAGATACTTGATCTTGTTAAGGATCATATGGAATTTCATGTTTTTGTTTAAATTGAGACATGATATAGTGGTTCTTGTGTGATATTTAGAGTGTGATCTTGGGTTAGGATTCTTATCTTTCATGTTTAGGAATGATGGAGGATGAGATTGTTATGGTCAAGATGGTAGCCACTTGGTTGATGTTGCAAGCTTATTTGTTGATCCAATTAGCATCGAGTTGTTGGTTGAGGCTATAGGTAGTTTGTCCCTAGTGGTTAATTCATTTGTTAGAAATCCTTATGGTTTTTCAATGTGAATATCATATGGGATAATGTTAGGATTAGGGGAACCTTTTATTCACCTTGCATATCCTAAGGTTTAATTTTAATTTAATTGTTTGTAAATTATTACTTTAAAGAGGTAAGCACTTTTGAACTGGAGCTATGAAACGTTGAGGTCACAAATGGGGGACATCATCCGCAATATAAACATTTAACAATAACACCCCCAATGGGGTTTGAACATTGATGGAAAGAACAACACCATCACACTATGCTACTATTGAAAATTGTTTGTAAATTATTAATTATATATACATCTCCAAATTTAATGGAGTGGGAAAATTGGATGTCCATGTGAGAGTGGGAACACATGTAATTACTTATTATTCTTTGGTAATAAAATATATTTGCTACTTGAAAATGAAATTCTCTGTAAAATAGATTTACTAGAATATATACATATGCTACTCTTATTTTATGCTTTCTGTTTTTCTTTTTATATTATTTCTTACGATTCTTAATATAATTATAATCATGATCACCACAAATAATTATAATTATTACTTATAAAAAAGGTAACAAAATAAAACCTAACTTAAACTACAACTTCACTAAATAACTCTAAAACTACAATACATAAAAGTCCAAATACTTAGAAAGAAAACTAGAGGGTGCTCATCACATCTCCAATCAAGGACCAACCAAAACAAATAGTATCAAGAGGAAACTGAAATGAAGAAAAGGCCAAGGTTAAGATGAGTTAGAGGTGAGATAAGGGATTTAGAAGGAAGCTTGGAGAGAGTGACAATGATGAAGATACACAACCCAACATTTAAGATCTGATAGAAAGTTGGTAATGGGGCCTGTATTAACATCTAGCTGAAATGTTGCTGATTGATCCAAAGGAACAACACACCCAACCCTTTGTCAAACGTGGACATTTTATCTCCTTCCCACCTCTCATCTTTTACTTTTTATTTCTCCATATATTTTTGCCTTTGGCAGAATGATTATTGTGAAGAATTAAATTATTTAAGAGTAAAAGAAGGGGACCAAAATCATTAGAAAGACTGAGAACATTAACTCTTTCTTACCTCGCTACCAGGTCCAACGACACTTTGTTTGGTTTTCTTCAAACTAATTCAAATCATTGTCATAATCTTATCTCATATTGGAGCATCCCAATAATAGTGACATCAACTTCACATTCTTTGTATTTGTGAAAGGTGGCGGTGTTATCTTATGGCAACGTGTTCACATTCTCAAACAATAGCGTTACAAAACCTGGAGCTTTTCACATGAATTAAAGACCCACAAAATAATGAAGCTAATGTGGAAGAAAGCTATCATAATCTGTATTTAAAAGCTGTCCTTTTACTACCAAAAAAAAGGATACAATTTCCAGTGCCTATCAATTAAACTAACAGACTTTGAAAATAGTCTAGAAAAATTTCACAGTTTTGTAACCAAAAAATTGTTTAAAACTATTACGATTATTGGAATTTAAGGCCTCATAGTATTAATAACCAAGGATAGAGATTGATGTTTCCAATTGTAAACCATTTTGTCAATCACCCACCTAACAACAACGTTGTTTTCTCCTGAATAAAACACCTCAGCGAACTCAAATTGCTTTGCTCATCTACAGCAATCTGATGAAAAAACAAGTAGCTACGACATCTTGACAGAATATAATTTCAAAGATAAATTGAAGTGAGAACCCACATACATTCAAGCGGTAATGAAATTTATGGCCGGTGCGGTCTTGAAGTAGGAAATGGCCCGGTAGAAATGGGGATTTTTACTATATTCTATCGTGGGTAATACACGGTTTGATAGATAGATGGTTTATAGCATATAAAGACTACTCATATTAGAAAGGTAATTTATAGGAGGCCAGCCCTACTCAAAACACCATTCTGATATATTGTACATCTATATTCATTAAAAATAAAAGTTGGCAATCGGTGCTGGTGCGCTTCTTTGTGAGTAAATTTGATCAATCTTATCGTTTATAAAATAATTTTAAATTTACGTTGATTAGGTATAAATTTATGAGTTTTTAAATAGTTAAAATCTATCGATAAAAAGGATCTAAGAATCATGAAAATAAATGTAGCCGAGAGATCAAAGAAAAAAAAAAGTATTGGCTATAAACAAAGTAGAGATAAGATTAAGGGTGTTCATCAAGATTCAAAAGCGTTAATAAGGTCTCACATCCAGAAGATTATCAAAGATTATTATACAATGTCCTCCCTATAAAAGTTTAATGTTACTTGAAAACCTGAATGCTAGTGATACTCTTGTAAGGCATAGCTTGGAAGTTGTAATGTTACTTGTTGGTCACTAAATAATACAATTAGTTTTTGTTTTGAGCACGTCGGGTTTTTCTTTTATGATGGTTTTCCCTACATTTGGTATATTTTTTGTGCTGTTATTTTTGTAATTATGTGATCTATTAAAATTTTACACATATCACCTATCTTAGATTAGCAAAGGAAGGGTATTTTGGACCTCTAATTTTCCATTTATATCCGTGCTCAACAAATAATTTTTCTCCCCTTAAGAAGAAAGAAATCTAAATATGAATGGAAATTATCTTTCTAATCTAGAAAAGAGGGGGGAAAGGTAAGATGAAATTATTTGGTAACTATGCCTTGATATCAAAGTCAATGTTGAGAGGTGTATTAATGATATTGAAAGTAATTGGAGGTTCAAGTGACCATACTAATCATCCTATGAATTCTCCTTTAAGATTGAAGAGTGTTTATCTCCATTGAAGGCATGAATCCTAACATTCAATTATAACTATGTTGTTGGTGGGAATACACTAGATTAACTAATTTGGAGGCTATGTTTTTCTTGAAAAGGATTTTATAGGGTATATTTGTGTCACTCTTATCTATTTTTTTATTCTTATTATCCTCACATTCTTAGTCTTTGATAAGTGAATTTATATCTCAAAATGTTGTTGTGATTTATGTAGAGTATTTATTGTGATTTTCTCCTCATAAGATTAATGTGTAGATACATGCATGTAAATAGTTGTTAATATTTGTTTTAAGTTTAATTACCAAGGGTTTCACATGTATTTTCCCTAAAATTTGGTATCAAAGTCATTGTATTGGCTATTAAAGGTTATTTCTTCCTCATAATTTATCATTGTTTGACTGGTAGTTTTTCTATTGATCTTATTTTTTAAGAAAATGAACATGTTAAGAACTTGCGAGATGGGGAAGGTGGAATATCTTGGATTTGAATTCGCATGGGCTTTGAAGACTAATGCTAAATTATGACCAGCCAGAACTGTTATTATAGTTTTGCATGCACTTGGTACGTGGGTTTCATGTTTCTTGTATGCGGGGTTTCATGTCACTAAATATTGGTGTATGATGATGACTTATGTTGTTTTGGCAGCTATATGAGTGGTCTCTTCACTTGAGAAACGTTGGCTAAAACATATGCTATGTATTCATGGATATTTTTGGTCTACATGTACCTTACATTAATATTGAATCTATGATATAAATTCATGTTTATGAAGGTTGTGTTTTCTTATTTATTGACTTTATTTAATTTGTGAGACATTTACCTATCATGGATGTGAGTTTGTAGATTTACCATATATGGTTTTATGTAAACCCTATGAAGAAGGGAACTTTCTTAGGGTTATTTAAGACAAGAATAGTTATATAATCTTATGCATGGTTTAAGGAGGTTGGTTGAAATCTTCTTGATGTAAAAATGTGTTTGGTTACTTAAATTTCTATGGTTATTTTTCATTGGGCTCTTGAATTTTAATTATTCTATAATGGATTTGTGGTAAGTTGGATCTAGATTTGATATTATTTGATTAATTGAGAATCTACATATTATCTTTGACTATCTCTACTTTTATTTTACTAATATAGTGTTGAATATATCTATTATATAATGTTCAATTTTTATACTATTTATGGATTTTTTGGTTTCAATTAGAGATCTAGCCATGGTTTTCTATAAATTTTGAGATGTTACATGTGTGTATATTTTGTGAGTTTTTTGTACCCACATGTTGTACGAAGAACTTATCTCTAGAATTTTAGTGTAATATTAGTGTCTTAATGTAGTAGGGTTATACTTTTAGATTTCATTGAGTTGTAGATTCTAATTTGGTTGGCCTCTTAGTAATCATGGTGCATTGGTATGTTTTTTTCAAAGAAATAGAAAGATATATTTTTAACACTTGATATAATTACATATTGGAACATGTAGCGGTTAACTATGGTGTCATGAGAGGCTCTAATTATGATTCAATGGAGATTTATCTAGTAGCATAGTTAGTGGTATCATATATTGATTTGGAGATCATGGTATTAATTGGCCCTTTGGGATCTCCTATTGTTGTAGTTGATTTATTTGATTGTGTAGGGTCATGGATGATCTTTAGTTAGGATATGTTTATCACAATTCCATGTGTATATTGAGATCACTTTCCATGGTAGCTTTGGTAGTAATTTAGATCTATCACAACAATGGATTTTCTTAATGTGGTGGTTGTTGATGTCACGAGGAGTTCATGGTTTCTATTTTACATGAGTAATGAGATTTTATTGACATTTATTTCTATTAAGAAAGGATGGGTAGGTACACAAAGATGGAGGATCAAAAAGTGAATAAAACTAATTTTGAAGCAAAATAAAATATAAAAAGAGTAGAACACTCGCTTGTTATAAAATACTACTAGCATAACTTGGGATGGTTTGGAAATCTTGAGCCATAACAAGAGTGTGTCATGATGCACTCATGTTATATATTTTCCTAAAAACACCAAAATCACTCTCTTTTTTGAATTATAACATGTGCACATTATAATATGCACACACTATAATGATCATTCATTTCATTTGAACTTTCTTTGGAATCCCACCCTTAATATATCATTTGGCTTGGATTAGGCTAAGCCAAAGGTTTTGGCCTACATGTAAGGGCTCAAAGATGTGTTTTGCATTAAGCATGAAAAAATGTAAATGGTGAGTGTGCTTTCAATCAAATTTTCATATTTTAAAATTTAATTTTAAAAAATGATAGAATAATGTTAAGATCTCTCTTATATCTTTCTAACCACACATATATATATATTTTAATATTTTTAATATCTTTTTTATTAAGAGGGGTAAATGCTTTTGACCCAGAGCTATGAACCAGTGAGATCACAAATGGGGGACCTCATCCCCAATATAAGTTCTCAACAATTACACCCCAATGGGTTTTGAACCTTGATGGAAAGAATAACAACACAACTTAAACATCACACCATGCCACTATTGGCATCATTTTAAGTATATTAAGGCTTTTATCTTTAATTTATTTTGTTAGTGTTTTTATTTTTCTCTAAAAACCTATATATAGCTCTTTTGTTTCAAATTTTATATGCTTACTTAAATTTGTAAGAAATTACATTTTTAAATTTTAGAATTCATTATATACACATTAAATATATACATATTTTCAATTAGTTCCCTTAAAATTATAGTGAGATCATGCTCAATTTTTTATTTGTTAGGATGTGCCCACTTTGAAAATTAGCATTTAAAAAAATATTAATTAAAAGTTAATAGAAAATTTTAGCATAAACTAAATGATGCTAGCTAACTCTTCACAAAAAATAAAAAATTGAAATACTTTTAAAAAGTTAACATTTTAGAGGGAGCATAGAAACATTGTGTTTATAATGTTCTAACAAATGGGACCCTTTATTGTGCTTCCCCTGTTGACCCTCTTAATCTCCATCATTTTAAAAGTAGTTTAGAAACCTTATTCCGGCGGTTCTACTAACCTTTTCTCTTGTCATCTTGAAAATTTGGGTGTAGATATCTTGAATTTCTCATCTAAGATCATTTTACTAATTTCCGAAAAATGAAGATTAAACTTTGATACGCCCCATTTCCATCGCACACAAATGTTTTATCTTCATTTTTTGAGGGATGTCAATGGAGCTATTTCTGAATTTATCTCTTAAGAAATTTTGGACGATCTATGAAATGTAAACCATGATTTCATGGTAGAATTTCCGTCTTGTACTATGTAGTAGGAGTTTTGGCATTGGTTTGTGGTAATCTAATAGATGAGTATTTTGATAAATTTTCCTTGTGAAATTTTGGTTGTGATAGTGTTATAATTACAGTATGGTTGGCAGGAGATGATTGGTTGTGTATCTATATTTAATTCAATTGAGGATTTAGATCTTTATCCTTAAAGAGTTGAGTGTGAGATGATGGTTTTGACCTTTTAATAGAAGAAGACTAAAATCTTGGACTTAAGAGCTAGTGCTAAGTTTAGCATAGAAACATTGAGGAAATTATTTATTTTAAGATCAATTTTATGTGTTATTTCATAGGTAGAAACAACTCATACCCCACTCTTAGTCCCCTTAGTGGTGAATGATTTGATAAGAATTACCCACTTGGTATTTTAGATGCCTTCTTTCTTTTATGTCTTCTCTTCTCATGTACATAAATATTTAGTTATGGATATCAATTTTGATTTTTAAGAGTAGATGTATGATTGTATTCTTAGTTTCCTTATTATATTTTGATCTTGATTTTTGGAGTTATTTTTGAAGACAAGTTTGAGGAGTACATGATATTTTTAGTGGCTTTGGGCATGTTTCTTTGTTGACACAATGGTTTTTTGTTTGTGCTTCCTTAAATTTCAAAATCTTACATCTATTGGTACTATATTTGAGATTAAGGATAAATTGTTAGATGTTTAAAAAAAAAATTATGGGATTTTGAAAGAAGATCAATCTTGTCATAACATGATCATGTGTTGGTAGTGGAAGAAGGAATTGGTTTGATTTTCAGGGTTTTCTCTCTATGATATGTTTCTTCATAGAGGTTTGGTTGGAAATTTTATGTTACATTTTAGATTTGTATAGACTATTGTTATTGTACTTCATTATTTTTTATTAATAATTTGGATAATTGGGGTTCTTTAATCTCCATTTTTTATGTGATGTGATGAATTTGGGAGAGCTAAGTGTTATCGAGGGAGTTTTACAACAATTTAGTTTGTAAATTTATAAATTAATGTGTACTCTTCAATGCTATGTATTAGAAGATTTTACCATATCCTCTATCTAAGTTTTGTTGGTGGAATTAGGTTGATTTCAAAGTAGATACTACCCATGTGTGGTGTGATTTCTGGGGAGGTATAAGTGGGCCATTAGGCTACAATACAAGGGTCTTATGTATTTTTACATGTTCATGTGTTCATTACTAATGGAGATAAAATTTGTGCAAGATAGTGGGTATAAAAGGATTTCTTCAAATATAGATTGGGTTAGCTATATGGATAGTAGGTCTACATATGATGTGTTAGCAATTGATTATGCTTGTTATTCTGGTTTTGTTGGTATTTGAGGGTAGATGCCCAGTCTTGTTGGGATCATATGGACTTTCATGTTTTTGTTTAAGTGAGGACATGATAAAGTGGTTTCTTATTGATATTTAGAGTGTGATCTTGGGTTAGGATTCTTATCTTTCATGTTTAGGAATGAAGGAGGATGAGATTGTTATGGTCAAGATGGTAGCCACTTGGTTGATGTTGCAAGTTTATTTGTTGATCCAATAAGCATCGAGTAGTCGGTTGAGGCTATGCGTAGTTTGTCCCTAGTGGTTAATTCATTTGTTAGAAATCCTTATGGTTTTTCAATGTGAATATCATATGGGATAATGTTAGGATTAGGGGTTTTATTCACCTTGCATATCCTAAGGTTTACTTTTAATTTAATTGTTTGTAAATTATTATTTTAAAGAGGTAAGCACTTTTGAACCAGAGCTATGAAACGTCGAGGTCACAAATGGGGGACATCATCCCCAATATAAACATTTAACAATAACACCCCAATGGAGTTTGACCATTGATGGAAAGAACAACACCACCACAACTTAACCATCACACTATGCTACTATTGGAAATTGTTTGTAAATTATTAATTATATATACATCTCCAAATTTAATGGAGTGGGAAAATTGGATGTCCATGTGAAAGTGGGGACACATGTAATTACTTATTATTCTTTAGTAATAAAATATATTTTCTACTTGAAAATGAAATTCTCTGTAAAATAAATTTACTAGAATATACATATACTACTCTTATTTTATGCTTTCTATTTTTCTTTTTATATTATTTCTTACGATTCTTAATATAATTATAATCATGATCACCACAAATAATTATAATTATTACTTATAAAAAAGGTAACAAAATAAAACCTAACTTAAACTACAACTTCACTAAGTAACTCTAAAACTACAATACATATAAGTCCAAATACTTAGAAAGAAAACTAGAGGGTGCTCATCACATCTCCAATCAAGGACCAACCAAAACAAATAGTATCGAGAGGAAACTGAAATGAAGAAAAGGCCAAGGTTAAGATGAGTTAGAGGTGAGATAAGGGATTTAGAAGGAAGCTTGGAGAGAGTGACAATGATGAAGATACACAACCCAACATTTAAGATCTGATAGAAAGTTGGTAATGGGGCCTGTATTAACATCTAGCTGAAATGTTGCCGATTGATCCAAAGGAACAACACACCCAACCCTTTGTCAAACGTGGACATTTTATCTCCTTCCCACCTCTCATCTTTTACTTTTTATTTCTCCATATATTTTTGTCTTTGGCAGAATGATCATTGTGAAGAATTAAATTATTTGAGAGTAAAAGAAGGGGACCCAAATCATTAGAAAGACTGATAACATTAACTCTTTCTTACCTCTGCTTACCAGTCCAACAGCACTTTTGTTTGGTTTCTTCAAACCCAATTCAAATCATTGTGCGCAATCTTATCTCACTATTGGAGCATCCCAATAATATTAAGCTGACATCAACTTACAGCTGCTGTATTTGTGAAGGTGGCAGTGTTATCTTATGACGCGTTTTCACATTCTCAAACAACGTACAAATGGAGCTTTCATGAATTAAAAGATACCTAAAATATTAAAGCTAATGTGGAAGAAAGCCTATCATAATCTGTAATTTAAAAGCTGTCCTTTTACTACCAAAAAAAGGATACAATTTCCAGTGCCTATCAATTAAACTAACAGACTTTGAAAATAGTCTAGAAAAATTTCACAGTTTTGTAACCAAAAAATTGTTTAAAACTATTACGACTATTGGAATTTAAGGCCTCATAGTATTAATAACCAAGGATAGAGATTGATGTTTCCAATTGTAAACCATTTTGTCAATCACCCACCTAACAACAACGTTGTTTTCCCCTGAATAAAACACCCCAGCGAACTCAAATTGCTTTGCTCATCTACAGCAAACTGATGGAAAAAACAAGTAGCTACGACATCTTGACAGAATATATTGTCAAAGATCGTCGTGAAATTGGGGGCCCACATGCATTCAACTGTGTCGAAATTTATGACAGACTGGTCGGTGCTGAGGTAACGATAGACTGATAGAAATGGGATTTTTTACTATATTCTATCTGTCAGTAATCTGGTTTGATCGATAGATGGTTTATAGCATATAAGACTACTCATATTCTGAAAGGTAATTTATAGGCTACCAAAAGCATTCGATATATTGTACATCTATATTCATTAAAATAAAAAGTTAGCAATGGTACTTGTTTTTCTTTATGAGTAAATTTGATGTTCGATATCTTATCGTTTGCAAAACAGAATTTTAAATTCCACGTTGATTCATTATAAATTTATGAGTTTTTAAATAGTTAAAATCTATCAATAAAAAGGATCTAAGAATCATGAAAATAAATGTGACAGAGATCAAGAAAAAAAAAGTATTGGCCTAACAAAGTACAGATAAGATTAAGGGTGTTCATCAAGATTCAAAAACGTTAATAAGGTCTCACATCAAGAAGATTATCAAAGATTATTATACAATGTCCTCCCTATAAAAGTTTAATGTTACTTGAAAACCTGAATGCTAGTGATACTCTTGTAAGGCATAGCTTGGAAGTTGTAATGTTACTTGTTGGTCACTAAATAATACAATTAGTTTTTGTTTTGAGCACGTCGGGTTTTTCTTTTATGATGGTTTTCCCTACATTTGGTATATTTTTTGTGCTGTTATTTTTGTAATTATGTGATCTATTAAAATTTTACACATATCACCTATCTTAGATTAGCAAAGGAAGGGTATTTTGGACCTCTAATTTTCCATTTATATCCGTGCTCAACAAATAATTTTTCTCCCCTTAAGAAGAAAGAAATCTAAATATGAATGGAAATTATCTTTCTAATCTAGAAAAGAGGGGGGAAAGGTAAGATGAAATTATTTGGTAACTATGCCTTGATATCAAAGTCAATGTTGAGAGGTGTATTAATGATATTGAAAGTAATTGGAGGTTCAAGTGACCATACTAATCATCCTATGAATTCTCCTTTAAGATTGAAGAGTGTTTATCTCCATTGAAGGCATGAATTATAACATTCAATTATAACTATGTTGTTGGTGGGAATACACTAGATTAACTAATTTGGCAGCTATGTTTTTCTTGAAAAGGATTTTATAGGGTATATTTGTGTCACTCTTATCTATTTTTTTATTCTTATTATCCTCACATTCTTACTCTTTGATAAGTGAATTTATATCTCAAAATGTTGTTGTGATTTATGTAGAGTATTTATTGTGATTTTCTCCTCATAAGATTAATGTGTAGATACATGCATGTAAATAGTTGTTAATATTTATTTTAAGTTTAATTACCAAGGGTTTCACATGTATTTTCCCTAAAATTTGGTATCAAAGCCATTGTATTGGCTATTAAAAGTTATTTCTTCCTCATCATTTATCATTGTTTGACTGGTAGTTTTGCTATTGATCTTATTTTTTAAGAAAATGAACATGGTAAGAACTTGCGAGATGGAGAAGGTGGAATATCTTGGATTTGGTCACATGTTTGAATATTGCATGGTGCTAACATAAAGATTATATTTATTAGTATGCAATTACCCTTTGGTTTGATGGGGTTTAGAGTGATTACAATGGGTCCTTAATTTTAGTTCTTCATTACATGAGAAAGATTTAGATGATTAGCCCCTATAGTTGCATGCATGTTCAATGGGTTTCATGTTCTTGTATGCGGGTTTCATGTCCTTAAATATTGGTGTATGATGTTGACTTATGTTGTTTTGTAGCTATATGAGTAGTCTCTTCACTTGAACGTTATTTCATGTTGACATATGCTATGTATTCATGGATATTTTGGTCTACATGTACATACATTATGTGAATCTATGATATAAATTCATGTTTACATGAAGGTTGTGTTTTTCTTATTGACTTATTGATACACGCGAGACATTTACCTATCATGGATGTGATTTTTGTAGATTTTCCACTCATAATATATGGTTTTGTAAACCTATGAAGAGACTTTCTTAGGGTTATTTAGACAAAGATAGTTATATAATCTTATGCATGGTTTAAGGAGGTTGGTTGAAATCTTCTTGATGTAAAAATGTGTTTGGTTACTTAAATTTCTATGGTTATTTTTCACTGGGCTCTTGAATTTTAATTATTCTATAATGGATTTGTGGTAAGTTGGATCTAGATTTGATATTATTTGATTAATTGAGAATCTACATATTATCTTTGACTATCTCTACTTTTATTTTACTAATATAGTGTTGAATATATCTATTATATAATGTTCAATTTTTATACTATTTATGGATTTTTTGGTTTCAATTAGAGATCTAGCCATGGTTTTCTATAAATTTTGAGATGTTACGTATTAGCTGTGCGAGTTTTGGCACTATGTTTAATACAGAACTTAACTCTCAGGGGCTGAAGTTGTGATATTGGGTATATAATAACCAATTGCTGAGGAATTTCATTGGTGCCGGAATTATTTGGTTGGCACCGGCATCATGGGCATTCCTTTTTTCAAAGCCAAAATTCTTTTCCTTGCCAGTGATATGGTAGGTGGAACGTGGCGTTTCATGAGGAGACCTTGTTCAGCTGATTTTCTCCAGCATGGTTGAATTGTCATGCCGTTTGGGTCGTTGGGGTGACATTTTTAGGGATCTATTGTTGTAGTTGATTTATTTGATTGTGTAGGGTCATGAATGATCTTTAGTTAGGATATGTTTATCACAATTCCATGTGTATATTGAGATCACTTTCTATGGTAGCTTTGGTAGTAATTTAGATCTATCACAGCAATGGATTTTTTTAATGTGGTGGTTGTTGATGTCACTTGGAGTTCATGGTTTCTATTTTACATGAGTAATGAGATTTTATTGACATTTATTTCTATTAAGAAAGGATGGGTATGTACACAAAGATGGAGGATCAAAAAGTGAATAAAACTAATTTTGAAGCAAAATAAAATATAAAAAGAGTAGAACACTCACTTGTTATAAAATACTACTAGCATAACTTGGGATGGTTTGGAAATATTGAGCCATAACAACCATGTGTCATGATGCACTCATGTATATATTTTCCTAAAAAACACCAAAATCACTCTCTTTTTTGAATTATAACATGTGCACATTATAATATGCATATATTATAATGATCATTCATTTCATTTGAACTTTCTTTGGAATCCCAACCTTAATATATCATTTGGATTGGATTAGGCTAAGCCAAAGGTTTTGGCCTACATGTAAGGGCTCAAATATTTGTTTTGCATTAAACATGAAAAAATGTAAATGTTTAGTGTGCTTTCAATCAATTTTTAATATTTTAAAACATTTTTAAAGAAATGATGGAATAATGTTAAGCTCTCTCTTATCTTTCTAACCATATATATATTTTTTAACATTTTAAATACTTTTTTTATTAATAGGGGTAAATGCTTTTGACCTGGAGCTATGAACCGGTAATGTCACAAATGGGGGACGTCATCCCTAATATAAGTTCTCAACAATTACACCCCAATGTGTTTTGAACCTTGATGGAAAGAATAACAACGCAACAACTTAAACATCAGACCATGCCACTATTGGCAACATTTAAAGTATATTAAGGCTTTTATCTTTAATTTATTTTGTTAGCTTGTTTTTATTTTTCTCTAAAAACCTATATATAGCTCTTTTGTTTCAAATTTTATATGCTTATTTAAATTTGTAATAAATTACATTTTTAAATTTTATAATTCATTATATACACATTAAATATAAACATATTTTCAATTAGTTTCCTTAAAATTAAAGTGAGATCATGCTCAATTTTTTATTAGTTAGGATGTGCCCACTTTGAAAATTAGCATTTTTAAAAATATTAATTAAAATTTAATAGAAAATTTTAGCATAAACTAAATGATGCTAGCTAACTCTTCACAAAAAAAATAAAATTGAAATACTTTTCAAAAGTTAACATTTTAGAGGGAGCATAGAAACATTTTGTTATAATGTTCTAACAAAATAGGACCACTTTGTGTGCTTCCCCTATTTGACCCTCTTAATCTCCACGATTTTAAAAAATAGTTTAGAAACTATATTCCAATAGTTCTACTAACCTTTCTCTTGTCACATCTTGAAACTTTGGGTGTAGATATCTTGAATTTCTCATCTAAGATCATTTTTTACTAATTTCAAGAAAAAATGGTCACTTTTGACCCCCTTTTGCCCCCCATTTCCATGCGCACACCAAATGTTTATCTTCATTTTTTGAGGATGTCAATAGACTATTTCTATGAATTTATCTCTTAGAAATTTTGGTTGATCTATGAGGAAATGTAAACCATGATTTCATGGTAAGTGCCTAGATCTTGTACTATGTAGTAGGAGTTTTGGCATTGGTTTGTGGTAATCTAATAGATGAGTATTTTGATAAAATTTCCTTGTGAAATTTTGGTTGTGATAGTGTTATAATTAGAGTATGGTTGGCAGGAGATGATTGGCTGTGTATCTATATTTAATTCAATTGAGGATTTAGATCTTTATCCTTAAGGGATTGAGTGTCGAAATGATGGTTTTTTTGACCTTTTAATAGAAAGACTAAAATCTTGGACTTAGAGCTAGTGCTAAGTTTAGCATAGAAACATTGAGGAAATTATTTATTTTAAGATCAATTTTATGTGTTATTTCATAGGTAGAAACAACTCATACCCCACTCTTAGTCCCCTTAGTGGTGAATGATTTGATAAGAATTACCCACTTGGTATTTTAGATGCATTCTTTCTTTATGTCTTCTCTTCTCATGTACATAAATATTTAGTTATGGATATCAATTTTGATTTTTTTTAAGAGTAGATGTATGATTGTATTCTTAGTTTCCTTATTATATTTTGATCTTGATTTTTGGAGTTAGTTTTGAAGAAAATTTTGAGTACATGAGTTTTTTAGTGGCTTTGGGCATGTTTCGTTGTTGAGACAATGGTTTTTTGTTTGTGCTTCCTTAAATTTCAAAAGCTTTCATCTATTGGTACTATATTTAACATTAAGAATGAATTGTTAGATGTTGAAAAAAAATATATATGGGGTTTTGAAAGAAGATCAATCTTGTCATAAATTGATCATGTGTTGGTAGTGGAAGAAGGAATTGGTTTGATTTTCAAGTTTTCTCTCTATGATATGTTTCTTACCATAGAGGTTTGGTTCATTTTATGTTACATTTTAGATTTGTATAGACTATTGTTATTGTACTTCATTATTTTTTATTAATAATTTGGATAATTGGGGTTCTTTAATCTCCATTTTTTATGTGATGTGATGAATTTGGGAGAGCTAAGTGTTATCGAGGGAGTTTTACAACAATTTAGTTTGTAAATTTATAAATTAATGTGTACTCTTCAATGCTATGTATTAGAAGATTTTACCATATCCTCTATCTAAGTTTTGTTGGTGGAATTAGGTTGATTTCAAAGTAGATACTACCCATGTGTGGTGTGATTTCTGGGGAGGTATAAGTGGGCCATTAGGCTACAATACAAGGGTCTTATGTATTTTTACATGTTCATGTGTTCATTACTAATGGAGATAAAATTTGTGCAAGATAGTGGGTATAAAAGGATTTCTTCAAATATAGATTGGGTTAGCTATATGGATAGTAGGTCTACATATGATGTGTTAGCAATTGATTATGCTTGTTATTCTAGTTTTTGTTGAGTATTTGGTAGATACTTGATCTTGTTAAGGATCATATGGACTTTCATGTTTTTGTTTAAATTGAGACATGATATAGTGGTTCTTGTGTGATATTTAGAGTGTGATCTTGGGTTAGGATTCTTATCTTTCATGTTTAGGAATGAAGGAGGATGAGATTGTTATGGTCAAGATGGTAGCCACTTGGTTGATGTTGCAAATTTATTTGTTGATCCAATAAGCATCGAGTAGTTGGTTGAGGCTATGCGTAGTTTGTCCCTAGTGGTTAATTCATTTGTTAGAAATCCTTATGGTTTTTCAATGTGAATATCATATGGGATAATGTTAGGATTAGGGGTTTTATTCACCTTGCATATCCCAAGGTTTACTTTTAATTTAATTGTTTGTAAATTATTATTTTAAAGAGGTAAGCACTTTTGAACCAGAGCTATGAAACGTCGAGGTCACAAATGGGGGACATCATCCCCAATATAAACATTTAACAATAACACCCCAATGGAGTTTGACCATTGATGGAAAGAACAACACCACCACAACTTAACCATCACACTATGCTACTATTGGAAATTGTTTGTAAATTATTAATTATATATACATCTCCAAATTTAATGGAGTGGGAAAATTGGATGTCCATGTGAAAGTGGGGACACATGTAATTACTTATTATTCTTTAGTAATAAAATATATTTTCTACTTGAAAATGAAATTCTCTGTAAAATAAATTTAATAGAATATACATATACCACTCTTGTTTATGCTTTCTATTTTTCTTTATATTATTTCTTCCTGATTCTTAATATAATTATAATCGCAGTCACCAAAATAATTATAATTGTACTTATAAAAGGTAGGGCTTTTAGTAGAATACACTTAAACTACTTCACTAAGTAAACTCTGAAACTACAATACATATAAGTCCAAATGTAGAAAAGAGAAAGCTAGAGGGTTACTCATCACATCTCCAGTGGGACCAACAAAACAATGGTATCGAGAGGAAACTGAAATGAAAGAAAAGGCCAAGGTTAAGATGAGTTAGAGGTGAGATAAGGGATTTAGAAGGAAGCTCGGAGAGAGTGACAATGATGAAGATACACAACCCAACATTTAAGATCTGATAGAAAGTTGGTAATGGGGCCTGTATTAACATCTAGCTGAAATGTTGCTGATTGATCCAAAGGAACAACACACCCAACCCTTTGTCAAACGTGGACATTTTATCTCCTTCCCACCTCTCATCTTTTACTTTTTATTTCTCCATATATTTTTGTCTTTGGCAGAATGATCATTGTGAAGAATTAAATTATTTGAGAGTAAAAGAAGGGGACCCAAATCATTAGAAAGACTGATAACATTAACTCTTTCTTACCTCTGCTTACCAGTCCAACAGCACTTTTGTTTGGTTTCTTCAAACCCAATTCAAATCATTGTGCGCAATCTTATCTCACTATTGGAGCATCCCAATAATATTAAGCTGACATCAACTTACAGCTGCTGTATTTGTGAAGGTGGCAGTGTTATCTTATGACGCGTGTTCACATTCTCAAACAACGTACAAATGGAGCTTTCATGAATTAAAAGATACCTAAAATATTAAAGCTAATGTGGAAGAAAGCCTATCATAATCTGTAATTTAAAAGCTGTCCTTTTACTAACAAAAAAAAGGATACAATTTCCAGTGCCTATCAATTAAACTAACAGACTTTGAAAATAGTCTAGAAAAATTTCACAGTTTTGTAACCAAAAAATTGTTTAAAACTATTACGACTATTGGAATTTAAGGCATCATAGTATTAATAACCAAGGATAGAGATTGATGTTTCCAATTGTAAACCATTTTGTCAATCACCCACCTAACAACAACGTTGTTTTCCCCTGAATAAAACACCCCAGCGAACTCAAATTGCTTTGCTCATCTACAGCAAACTGATGGAAAAAACAAGTAGCTACGACATCTTGACAGAATATATTGTCAAAGATCGTCGTGAAATTGGGGGCCCACATGCATTCAACTGTGTCGAAATTTATGACAGGCTGGTCGGTGCTGAGGTAACGATAGACTGATAGAAATGGGATTTTTTACTATATTCTATCTGTCAGTAATCTGGTTTGATCGATAGATGGTTTATAGCATATAAGACTACTCATATTCTGAAAGGTAATTTATAGGAGGCCCTACTCAAAGCACCATTCTGATATATTGTACATCTATATTCATTAAAAATAAAAAGTAGGTAATCGGTACTTCAATTTTTATTTATGAGTTAATTTGATCAGTATCTTATCGTTTTATAAAAATAATTTTAAATTTACGTTGATTACGTATAAATTTATGAGTTTTTTAATAGTTAAAATCTATCAATAAAAAAGATCTAAGAATCATGAAAATAAATGTGACAGAGATCAAGAAAAAAAGAAGTATTGGTCTAACAAAGTACAGATAAGATTCAAAACGTTAATAAGGTCTCACATCAAGAAGATTAATCAAAGATTATTATACAATGTCCTCCCTAAAAAAGTTTAATGGTACTTGAGAATCTGAATGCTAGTGATACTTTTGTTAGGCATAGCTTGGAAGTTGTAATGTTACTTGTTGGTCACTAAATAATACAATTAGTTTTTGTTTTGAGTACGTGGGATTTTTCTTTTATGATGGTTTTCCCCACATATGGTATATTTTTTGTGTTGTTATTTTTGTAATTATGTGATCCATTAAAATTTTACACATATCACCTGTCTTAGATTAGCAAAGGAAGGGTATTTTGAACCTCTAATTTTCCATTTATATCCATGCTCAACAAATATTTTTTCTCCTCTTAGGAAGAAAGAAATCCAAATATGAATGCAAATTATCTTTCTAATCTAAAAAAGAGGGCGGAAATGTAACTATGCCTTGATATCAAAGTCAATGTTGAGAGGTGTGAATATTAGATCAAGCATCCTAAGAATAATTAATGATATTGAAAGTAATTGGAGGTTCAAGTGACCATACTAATCATCCTATGAATTCTCCTTTAAGATTGAAGAGTGTTTATCTCCATTGAAGGCATGAATCCTAACATTCAATTATAACTATGTTGTTGGTGGGAATACACTAGATTAACTAATTTGGAGGCTATGTTTTTCTTGAAAAGGATTTTATAGGGTATATTTGTGTCACTCTTATCTATTTTTTTATTCTTATTATCCTCACATTCTTAGTCTTTGATAAGTGAATTTATATCTCAAAATGTTGTTGTGATTTATGTAGAGTATTTATTGTGATTTTCTCCTCATAAGATTAATGTGTAGATACATGCATGTAAATAGTTGTTAATATTTATTTTAAGTTTAATTACCAAGGGTTTCACATGTATTTTCCCCTAAAATTTGGTATCAAAGCCATTGCATTGGCTATTAAAAGTTATTTCTTCCTCATCATTTATCATTGTTTGACTGGTAGTTTTGCTATTGATCTTATTTTTTAAGAAAATGAACATGGTAAGAACTTGCGAGATGGAGAAGGTGGAATATCTTGGATTTGGTCACATGTTTGAATATTGCATGGTGCTAACATAAAGATTATATTTATTAGTATGCAATTACCCTTTGGTTTGATGGGGTTTAGAGTGATTACAATGGGTCCTTAATTTTAGTTCTTCATTACATGAGAAAGATTTAGATGATTAGCCCCTATAGTTGCATGCATGTTCAATGGATTTCATGTTCTTGTATGCGGGTTTCATGTCCTTAAATATTGGTGTATGATGTTGACTTATGTTGTTTTGTAGCTATATGAGTAGTCTCTTCACTTGAACGTTATTTCATGTTGACATATGCTATGTATTCATGGATATTTTGGTCTACATGTACATACATTATGTGAATCTATGATATAAATTCATGTTTACATGAAGGTTGTGTTTTTCTTATTGACTTATTGATAC
>VDFB02172667.1:0-27253 GCA_007258455.2 Sequoia sempervirens | reverse complement strand
ACTTTGATTCTCATCCTTGAGTGCGAGCTTCATTGCTCATGGGTTGAAATGAAAGGAATTAAAAAGAGAAAAATAAAAAGAAAAGAAACAAAAGAAAGAAAAAGTAAGACATTGAAAATCAAAAGAAAGAAATTCAACTTTTCAGGGGGATCTGAGCAACTCTATCGGGGCTATGGTCGCCTGGCTGGCAGTAGAGAAATGTCTGGGAGAATCACAACGACAACCTCATTGGGGCTATGGATGCCTAACTAGCAGTGAGGCAATGCCCTAGATGCTTTTGGAGTTAGAATAAACTATGTAGCTTAACTTGACAGAGCTTGGGTTCCTGTAGAAAATTAAGGATAGGAATTAGCGCATATGCACACACTTGGATTTTCAACATACTAAAGGTTGGTTTGGCTAGTGGTTTTGATCCTTTGGTTGAGCATCTAGTTTGTTTTCCCTAGCATGAAGATCGGAACCAAAGATTCTCAGTTCGTGATTCTAGTTTTTCATCGAAATGCTCTGGAGCATTTCCCCAACGAGTCGCCATTTGTTGTGCATGTTTTGCACACACGCTCCGTCAAAAACAACCCTCTTTTCACTCCTAACAAGTCATTTTCACTCCTGTCTCGCTTTGTGCACCCCTATTTCCAAGCCCAAATTGGTCATGTGCCTTAGAATGATCAAATTCCCCCTAACCAAATTCACCCACCTAAATTTTGCTAAGTCTTTTGCCTTTGCGGAACTTTCCTTATGGGTTTCCCTTAGTCTTTTGCCTCGACGTCCATAAAGTCTCATGGACCCGCAACTGTGGGTCGCCTCATGCGGGTTTCCGCTCGTGTTACACTACTAAGTAGTGACTGATGCCCAACTTTTGCCTACATGGTGGGCTCCGCACTTAGTTTCTCCATCTGAGCCTTAACCAAGCATCCAAATGAGTGTGGTTTTATGCATCTCACCTAACCTGGGTCTATTGTACCAAGAAATCAATGCATGCCATTAATGGAAATTTGCCTATAAACATTGCTCCTTTCCCTTCATTTTACCTGGGGCATTCAAATCTAAGAGAGAAACAAAGTCCCCCCTTCCTTTTTCCGCCTTTTGCCTTGTTCCTACTAACTTGACCCTTGCTCACTTGATTCATTTTTTCCTTCATTTTTTTCCTTTGGGGACAAGTTGCCTATGGACTTGGGATGTTTTGTGATGCCTAAGTGAATTTTCAAGGTTTTGTTAAGTTTTGGGAAGTTGCAAAAATTTCATTGCAGGTCATCGTCCCTCCGTTGTCATTTCAGAACTTCCCTTTATGGCTATCGCCTCCATTGCCATTTCCTCTCAGAACTTTCATACAATTATCCCTCTATTGCTGTTTCTAAACTTTCTTTTGGACCACCATGTGCCTATTTTCATTTTCAAAGGGCGGCATCTCCTAGCTTCCCCTTCCAAATCAGATTTCCAAAAAGGGTGAAAAATTCAAGTTTTCATCATCTAGGGCACATAAAGTGAGTTTTTTCACATGCCTAAAGGGATTTGGATCTAATTTTCCATGTGTTTAGACATTGCGTTAATTTAATTGTAGATCATTGTGTGTGGGTCATTGTGTGCTCATCGGCTGCTATTAAAGGGCTGCTGACCTCCAAATTCTCAAGATTCCAATTTGCATTTTCAAAATGAGTCAAATCTTTTAAGGAAATAAGTCTTGGCACTCTTTCTAATTCCCCTTTCCCACATGAATTTAAAAATCTCAAATTTACTAAGTTTTGGGAAGTTGCAGAAATTTCTTTGTAGGTCATCGTCCCTTCGTTCTCGTTTCAGAACTTTCTTTGTGGGTTGTCGTCCCTCCATTGTCATTTCAAAACTTTCCTTGCGGGCCACCATCCTCCAGGCATTTCTATTCTCTCAACTTTCCTTGTGGGCTGCTGTCCTCCATTGCCATTTCAAAACTTTCCTTGTGGGTCATCGTGTGCTCAAGGCCATTTTTAAGGGTGATCAACCCTTAACTTCCTCCCGCATTGCAGACTTTGCACCCATTGCACCCCTTTAACTATCGTTCAACAATGAGGCCTTCACAAACGTATTGAGTTGTGCATTCCACAAAATTTATCAATGATCTCGAGACATGAGACCGAGATGGTAAAATCACTAAGTCAAGCACTTGCAAGTTTTTCCTCACAAAGGTTGTCCACCATCTCGCCACTCATCCACAGTAGAACATCCTTAGTCGCTGTCAGCTTCTCACACAATAAGCTCACGAATGAACTTCCTTCTAGGATGTCATCCCACTATCACCATCTGGAACTTCCTTGTGGGTCGCCGCCCCTCCGTCACCATCCGCGGGAACTTCCTTGTGAGCCACCATCCCTCTGTCACCATTCATTTTATGCTCACCTCTCCTCCTAGCACCCATCAACAAAGCTAGCATTAGAAAGAGGCCTATGTCAAGGAAGCTAGTGACAAGACTGCAAAGGGTGAGCTTCAAAGGAACAAGGAGTTGTTTTATTTTCCACCAAATGATGATGATTTTCAAGAGTAGTACACCTCCTTCTTAGGGACACTAATTTGTAACAAAGGATGCAACAAACATATCAGAAAAAGGACATCTTCCTACAACTTTTTAGCTACATCAAAGAAGGCAGTCACTATAGGACAAAACTGCTACAATGCCAAGGTCACTAGATGACAAAATAAGCTACAAGACAAAATAGGGAAGAGGACAAAATAACCTATTTAAAATTGAGAAATATTGGGGGTAGGTGAAACCCTAACTTGTATTGAATCTAAGCCACACATTGTGAATTAATCCAGGCCATTCATTTGGGCTTTGGAAAACTATAAATAGGGGCTTGCCCCTCATTTGTAAAGGGTTGGAGAACTGATGTAAAGGAATTATGCAGTAATAGAAAGCAGCATTGCATGATTTATGGGTGTTTCTATTGAGTTTTTTCATTATGCATGCATGGTTCTACTTCCAAGTTAGTTTTAGTTGTAGTTTCTTGAGTGGATGTGATAATGGAAATTGTTGTTATGGTATCTAATGAACTCTCAGCCCATACTTTTAGCACTTGTTGATGACAAACTGTTGTGTAAAGTTATTATGGGCTTCTTTATTCCATTGTTGCAATCTTGTTCAATTGCATGTTCATGATGTGCATGTGTAATCTGAAAATATGCGAACCTTAGGAGATTGCACTGATTTTGTGTAGCTGTAGGTTCTCTTGGTCAAGAAAAATCTAGTTTGGGAAGTTTGTCTACTATAGCAGCCACCATTGTTACTGTTCAATCATAGTTTAGATTTAGAATAGCTTTCTCAACCCTTCCTCTTTTGTTATTTCTTTAATTCCTTAGTTATAGTAGGATCTCAAGCATCATGATGAATCTAAATCAGATGAACTTAGTGAGTTTTAGCTTGTTGTTTTGAGTGGGAAGCCACTGTTCATTCACTTCCAGCACTTTGAAACTATATTTCCATACCCAAATTCCCATGTTTTGTAACTCATACGTAAGACCGCCTTGTGATACCAGCAAAACACATCAACCAACTGAGAGATTCCAAGCTTGTCAAGACCTAACACCCGAGAGACCTTGGGGTAATTTTCAGCAACTTGTTGTTGGAGATTACCTTTCAAGAGAGGTAGTGCATTTAAGCATTGTCTGTGTTGAGAAGTGCTAAAACACCCATCAACACTAACATTTTCTAATTAGGACTTCCGCACCCAACCATCTCATAATTGTGCGCTCCATCTTGAATTCCTCATCCATAAAATTAAAGTTAAAATGGTCTTGGTGGATGGGGGTGTTGGTCTAAATATCTGTTCACTCAAACTAAGAAAAAATATAGGATTCTTCAAAGACGCCATTGAAAAAGGTAAAGGTATTACAATCAGAGCATATGATGACCTGAAAAGAGTTTCTCAAGGCACTATTCAACTCCCTATTCAAGTACTAGTCATCATGGAAACCACATGTGAGGTCCTTGACCTTGATTTTCCTTATAATATTCTCTTGGGGCATCCATAGATCCATGGAATGCAAGCTATCACATCCACTTTCCATCATTGCATCAAATTCCCATATCAAAATCAAGAGCTCACAGTCTATGGTGATCCCGAGCCCTTCTATTATTGCAAGAACTTGGAAGCAAAACACTATAAAATCCCTCAAGTTCCAAAGAACAATGAAGGCCCTACAATTCCATATGTAGACCTAGCTACTTTAGCCTCCACTTTTGAGACAAAGACACCCACCATTCCTGATATCTTTGAAATCAAATTCATTATCCAAGACAACTAGTGTGTGGATTAAAAGATGAAGAAAAGTTCTTTCATAATAGGAGAGTTGCCTCAATCTCCTATGTCTCATGAGCAACCCCAACCAGCTGAAACATCATCCCAAACCTTCAAAGAAGACCCTTCTAGATTTAGATGGTGGGAAGACCTAAGTTGAGAAGTGGTAGACAAAAGACATCAAGCTTCATATACCAAGATGAAAGGCTTGCACTTGATCTTCCCATGGACGTATGGCCGTAGCGACTACAAATGATGCTTGGTATGGCCATATAAATGTAAATAAGAAAACTTGGACAAAAATGACAATGGTCTTCTAGTACCGCCATTCCTCAAAAGCATATGCTATAAGAAGCCATAAATGTATCCCTCCTCAAGGTAACCATACTTGGAAAGTCTCACTAGAGCCCAAAGCACCACCTCATTGCCGTAACATCCATAGGTTGTCTTAGATAACTATAATTTCTTTTGACATAATCGATAAAAGGGATTTAGACCCCTACTGGATTCTGCACTCATTCTATCTCAAGGATTCTCCCTTTCTCATGATTTTACCTAGCTTTCAATTCAAACAACCAAACCCATGAGCTAAACTCATCGATTATGACCAATGAGGACCAACAATTTTGGACACATTAAAAAATGATGAGGCTCTCTTGAAATTCACGGGATTGCAGGATACTCTACCATGTGGAGATCACAAAGCTAGGTTCAACATTGAGCTAGACACACATGCATATTATGGGAAATGATTGAATCCTTAGTCACAAAAGTCAAAATCTGAGAACAATAACTAGGTCTTTGAGTGAAAACCACACTGTGGCACTCTCTAACCCAAAAATAGTAAAAATAGGGGACACATCCAATGGTGAAAACCTCTCAGAGGTGCCATAGGATGAAGGATTCAATCTTCCCCTTAGTCTATTCATCAGGAGAATTTATCATTTTTAGCAGAGAAGTGCAATCCGATCAATCTGGGAATTGAAGAAATGTCGCATATCACTTTCTATGTAGAATCACTCTTGACAGAAGAATAGGAACTCTTAGCTACATTTCTAAGATAAACTTTGCATGGACCTATGCCAACATGCCTGGGCTTGATCCAAAAGTTGTGGTTTACCACATAGTTGTATATCTTGAAGCAAATCCAGTGAGACAAAATCTAAGGAATCCCCAGATAGCATTATTGGTCAAGATGGAATTATAAAAGCTCCTAGATGCAAGGTTCATACAATCGACTGATTATCCATAGTGGGTCTCAAATATTGTACCTATTTCAAATCCCACTGGGGGCATCCGCATCTGCATGGACTTCAAAGACCTTAACAAAGCATGTCCCAAGGATGATTTCCCTCTCCCAAACATTGACACGATTGTGGATATAACGGTGGGCATGTGATGCTATCATTCATGGATGGATTCTTAGGTTATAATCAGATCATGATAGCAAAAGATGACCAACATAAACCGGCTTTCACTTGTCCATGGGGGACATATTGTTGGAATATGATGTCATCTGGGTTGAAAAATGCAGGAGCAACCTATAAAAGGGCCATGACACTAATCTTCCATGATATGATTCACAAAATTGTGGAGTATTTGTGGATGACATATTGGCCAAGTCAAAGAAATGTCGAGATCACATAGCAGCATTAAGCTCCATCTTTGATAGGCTAGAGGAGTATAAATTCAAACTCAATCCAAAAAAATGTGTCTTTGGGGTACAGTCAAGAAAGCTCCTTGGGTATATTATGTCTATGAGAGGAATTGAGCTAGATCCTGCCAAGGTCAATGCAATTCTCAAAATGGAGGCACCAAAAACATTGAAACGGCTAAGAGGCTTACAAGGAAGACTCCAGTTCATCCGCCGATTCATAGCGCAACTAGCATACAAGGCTATCCCATATTCTCATCTACTCCACAAGGGGGTAGCATACAAATGGGACAACAAATGTGATCAGGAGTTCAACAAAATCAAGGAGTACTTACCACACCAGTTCTCATGCCACCAATTCCAGGAAAACCCTTGATCCTATATATATCAGCAACAACAGTGGCCCTTCGTGCTCTCTTAATACAACATGATGAAAATGGGAAAGAGAGGGCTATTTACATCAGCCGAACCATGGTGGGAGAAGAGTTGAATTACACATCCATTGAGAAGGCTTGCTTAGCAGTTGTGTTCACCACACAAAAATTCAAACATTATATGCTAGCACATCAGATAAAAATCATTGCAAAGATAGACCCTCTCAAGTATCTACTCTCTAAAGCAACACTCACAGGGCAAACAACTAAATGGGTTATGATCTTGATAGAGCACAACATTGAGTAGTGGAACACAAGGCCATTAAAGGACAAGCAATTGCAAATCAACTAGTAGAAGCACCGATATATTCAAAGTACCCACTTGTATTAGAGTTCCCCGATGAATCCATCGTTAATATAAGTATGGTAGATCACTAGAAGATGTACTTTGATGGATCCTACACACAACATGGATCAGGAGCTAGATTCTTCTTCATCACACCACAAGGGGATTGTATACCTAAATCATATAAGCTGTCATTTTCATGCACAATAACATTGCAGAATATGAGGCTCTTGTCATAGGGCTGAGAATTGCAGTACAATGGCAGAGCATGGAACTCAAGGTCTATGGAGACTCAAAGCTCATCATCATCCAAGTAAATGATGAATATCAAATGATGACAAGTTGACCCCATACAAGGAACTAGTGGAAAGCCTCAAAGAGTTCTTCATTGATATCACGTTTGAGTAGCTACCAAGGGAAAATAACAGAGCGGAAAATGCTATGGCAACAATTGGATCACTACTGGATGTCCCACGCAATGTCCCAAATCAAGAATTCCTTGTAGAGAAGCTTCTCATACCAGCATTCGAGGTACCAGAGTCTGAATTTGTGTATGAAATTGTTGGTCCTGGTGATCCCTGGTATCATGATATATATACCTACTTGAGAATAGGAGTCCTCCCCACTAATATCACCCTGAACCTTAAAAGAGAATTTGTCAAAAATTCATCCCATTTTGTCATCCTAGGAGATACCCTATACTGTAGGAGCATTGAAGGAACCCTTTTATGATGCCTAAATATTGAGGAAGCTTTGACTTCCTTAACTGAGGTGCACAATGGCATTTGTATTTCATATTCAAGTGGTATGACCTTGGCTAAGAAATTGTTGAGGATTGGGTACTATTTTCCTACAATGGAGAGGGAAGCTCATGACTATGTACGAAGGTGTTTGCAATGTCAGCAACATGGGGATCTCATCCATGCACCAACTTAGGAGCACCACCCAATCATTACACCTTGGCCCTTTTCACAATGGGGGCTTGATCTCATCAGCAAAATCACCCCCACCTCATCCAATGGACATAAGTTCATCATCACCACCATGGAGTACTTTACAAAGTGGCTAGAAGCCATTCCCATGACCTATATCATAGGAAAGAAGATATCCAAGTTCATCCTGAATTACCTAATTTTTTGATACGGTGTCCCTCAAGCCATTATCTCAGATAATGGGACACCTTTCAAAAACCAGGATGTTCGAGACCTATGCCAAAATTTCAAAATCCAGAATCACTTTTCCACTTAGTACTACCCCTAAGGAAATAGCTAAGTTGAGGCTACAAATAAAACCATCTTAAAAATCCTCAAGAAAATAGTCAATGACACTAGTCGTGACTAGCACCTACAACTGAATCCCACCTTATGGGCTTACTGAACAAGTATCCGCACACCAATTGGTGCAACCCCATTCTCCCTGGTCTACAGTTCAAAATCCATCCTCCCTATTGAGATCTAGAACTCCTTGGTTTCTGAACACTACCGATTTTCCCATTCGGTGTCAGTAATAGGAAATTGGCCCATGTCATCATCCCATGACATTGAACATTATAAAATTGATCAACACCCGGGAAAGTGAGAGGGGATGGAATGCTGCCCCTTAGCAGCAATCAAGTAGAGGTTTGACCATGGAAGATCAAGAGATGAAGTATATTCTCCTCAAGAACAGCCAATGAGGTCAAGTCCCACTAGTGGTCAGAAGAGGTTTTCTACCCCATTCTCCCAACCCCATGTAAGCCTAAGATTGGGATGTTGCACCATCCACGCCTCCCACCCAAAGTCACCAATGCAACGACCATGATGCAATGCTTGCTCGATTGTTAGGTGTCTTCCACCTCTGCCATGATGACATCTAGGTTTTATCTTTCCCTACTCTTATGGATGTTCATACTTATCATTTTGATTATGGGAACAAGGGGAGACAGACGTGTTTGTGGATTAACCATGGGTTTAATTTATCACCTCAACTATTGGTTTTTCCTAAAATGGTTAATGAATTTGAATGTTGCACACAACTTCTTCTTTTTTCTATAAAGATAAATTTTCATGACTTGTGAACTATATCACTTTCCCTACTACTTGTGCATGCATTACTTAAATCCAATGGCATGAATGTCATTTTCCATTCCAAACATCGCTCTTTGTAAATATATTTTTATGGAGCCTTTGGTAAGTGTAGGTTGTACATACCCTCGGACTCATGTATATAGTCCCACTTTTCTGCTTTCATTAGAGTAGTTGGTTTGTTGTAGGTTAGTTTTCTTTAGGGTAGTCTCCTTGTCATTTTCTTTTCATTTCTTGCTTTGGTTAGTGTAGGTGTTTCTTTCTATTTGTTTTCCGTTTTGCTTTTCATTTTGTTGTTGCTTTGCTTGGGGTCCCTCTACTTTTAGTTAGGCACATCTGTGCACACAACAACCATATTTATTGTCCGGGTTGTTCTACATATTTCTTTGTTAAACTCTAATCAAGCTTTCAAAGTGGATGGGTGAAGGTCTTCAAGTGCTAAGTGATTTGATGTTTGGTCCGGCTTATAAGTCGCTGATATCTAACTCTATGTATTCTCTCTGGTCTTATATCTCTCACATACTTTTAAGCAATATGGTCGCTAGGTCCTTTTAGAAGTTTAGTTAAGTGAAAATCTAAAATTCTACTTCAAGCCACTTGATTCTCATCCTTTGAGCGATTCATTGCTCATGGTTGAAATGAAAGGAATTAAAAGAGAAAATAAAAGAAAAAGAAACAAAAGAAAGAAAAAGACATTGAAATCAAAAGAAAAGAAATTCAACTTTTCGGGATCCCGAAAGCAACTCTATCGGCTACGGTCGCCTTCCGCTCGGCAGAGCAATGTTCGGGAGAATCACAACGACAACCTCGTTGGGGCTATGGATGCCTGACTGGCAGTGAGGCAATGTCCTGGATGCTTTTGGAGTTAGAATAAATTACGTAGCTTAACTTGACAGAGCTTGGGTTCCTCAGAGAAACTTAAGGATAGAATTAGCTTATACGCATCAATAATTTTCGATTTTCAAATATACTGCAAGGTTGGTTTGTCTAGTGGTTTGATCCTTTGGTTGTTATCTCAGCTGTTTTCCCTAGCATTGAAGATCTAATCAGCATTCTATCGATTCTATTTTTTCATCAAATGTGCTCTCGCAAAGATTTCCCGAAGTCGCCATTTGTTGTGCATGTTTTGCACACACCCCAGTTTAAAACAACCCTTTTTCACCTCTAAAAGTCATATTCACTCCTCGCCTTCGCTTTGTATCACCCCTGCTTCAAGCCCAACCACATGTGCTCAGGGAATGATCACCCCCTAACCAAATTCACCCACCTAAATTTTGCTAAGTCTTTTGCCTTTGCGGAACTTTCCTTATGGGTTTCCCTTAGTGTTTTGCCTTGACGTCCATAAAGTCTCATGGACCCGCAACTGTGGGTCACCTCATGCGGGTTTCCGCTCGTGTTACACTACTAAGTAGTGACTGATGCCCAACTTCTGCCTACATGGTGGGCTCCGCACTTAGTTTCTCCATCTGAGCCTTAACCAAGCATCCAAATGAGTGTGGTTTTATGCATCTCACCTAACCTGGGTCTATTGTACCAAGAAATCAATGCATGCCATTAATGGAAATTGGCCTATAAACATTTCTCCTTTCCCTTCATTTTACCTGGGGCATTCAAATCTAAGAGAGAAACAAAGTCCCCTCTTCCTTTTTCCGCCTTTTGCCTTGTTCCTACTAACTTGACCCTTGCTCACTTGATTCGTTTTTTCCTTCATTTTTTTCCTTTGGGGACAAGTTGCCTATGGACTTGGGATGTTTTGTGATGCCTAAGTGAATTTTCAAGGTTTTGTTAAGTTTTGGGAAGTTGCAAAAATTTCATTGCAGGTCGTCGTCCCTCCGTTGTCATTTCAGAACTTCCCTTGTGGGCTATCGTCCCTCCATTGCCATTTCGTAACTTTCTTTGCTGGCCACCATCCCTCTATTGTTGTTTCTAAACTTTCTTTTCAGACCACCATGTGCTCATTGTCATTTTCAAAAGGGCGGCAGACCCTCCGGCTTCCCCCTTCCAAATCTCTGCATTTCCAAAAAGGGTGAAAAATTCAAGTTTTCATCATCTAGGGCACATAAAGTGAGTTTTTTCACACGCCTAAAGGGTTTTGGATCAAATTTTCCATGTGTTTAGACATTGCCTAAATTTAATTGTAGGCCATTGTGTGTGGGTCATCGTGTGCTCATTGTCGTTACAAAAGGGCGGCGAACCCTCCAGCTCCCACATTCCAATTTTTTGCATTTTTCAAACTGAGTCAAATCTTAAGGAAATAAGTCTTGGCACTCTTTCTACCCCTTTTCCCACATGCTAGAATTTAAAAATCTCAAATTTACTAAGTTTTGGGAAGTTGCAGAAATTTCTTTGTAGGTCATCGTCCCTTCGTTCTCGTTTCAAAACTTTCTTTGTGGGCCACCGTCCCTCCATTGTCATTTCAGAAATTTCCTTGCAGGCCGCCATCCCTCTATTTCTATTTCAGAACTTTCCTTATGGGTCGTTGTCCCTCCATTTCCATTTCAAAACTTTCCTTGTGGTTCATCGTGTGCTCAAGGCCATTTTTAAGCGTGATCAACCCTTAACTTCCTCCCGCATTGCAGACTTTGCACCCATTGCGCCCCTTTAATTGTCGTTCAACAATGAGGCCTTCACAACCATCCTAAGTTGTGCATTCCACAAAATTTATCAATGATCTGAGACATGAGGTCTGAGATGGTAAAATCACCAAGTCAAGCACTTGCAGGTTTTCCCCTACAAAAGGTTGTCCACCATCTGCCACCATCCACAGGAACATCCTTGGGGGTCGTCGTCGCTTCACCGCTATTCGCGAGAACTTCCTTCCAGGTTGTCATCCCTCCATCACTGTCTATGGGAACTTCCTTGTGGGTCGCCGCCCCTCCGTCACCATCCGCGGGAACTTCCTTGTGAGCCACCATCCCTCTGTCACCATTCATTTTATGCTCACCTCTCCTCCTAGCACCCATCAACAAAGCTAGCATTAGAAAGAGGCCTATGTCAAGGAAGCTAGTGACAAGACTGCAAAGGGTGAGCTTCAAAGGAACAAGGAGTTGTTTTATTTTCCACCAAATGATGATGATTTTCAAGAGTAGTACACCTCCTCTTCATGATTAATCACTTGTAAATTAAAGGATGCAAAATAAACATATTAGACAAAGGGAATCTTCCTACAATTTTTCAACTACATCAAAGAAGGCAATCACTACAGAACAAAACTGTTATAGTGCCATGGTCACAAGAAGACAAAATAGGCTACAAGACAAAATAGGGAAGAGGACAAAATAGCCTATTTTAAATTGAGAAATATTGGGGGTAGGTGAAACCCTAACTTGTATTGAATCTAAGCCACATTGTGAATTAATCATAGCCATTCATTTGGGCTTTAGCAACCATAATTAGCTTGCCCCTCATTTTGTGTTGGTTGAGAACTAATGTAAAGGATTATGTGTTACTAGAAAGCAAGCATTGCATGATTTATGGCGTTTCTATTGAGTTTTTTCATTATGCATGCATGGTCTTTACCCAAGTTAGTTTTAGTTGTAGTTTCTGAGTGGATGTGATAATGAAATTGTTGGTATGGTATTCTGATGAACTCTCACCATACTTTTAGCACTTGTTGATGACAAACTATTGTGTAAAGTTAGTCCGGGCTTCTTTATTCCATTGTTGCAATCTTGTTCAATTGCATGTTCATGATGTGCATGTGCAATCTGAAAATATGCGAACCTTAGGAGATTGCACTGATTTTGTGTAGTTGTAGGTTCTCTTGGTCAAGCAAAATCTAGTTTGGGAAGTTTGTCTACTATAGCAGCCACCATTGTTACTGTTCATTCATAGTTTAGATTTAGAATAGCTTTCTCAACCCTTCCTCTTTTGCTATTTCTTTAATTCCTTAGTTACAGTAGGATCTCAAGTATCATGATGAATCTAAATCAGATGAACTTAGTGAGTTTCAGCTTGTTTTTTTGAGTGGGAAGCCACTATTCATTCACTTCCAACACTTTGAAACTATATTTCCATACCCAAATTCCCATGTTTTGTAACTCATACGTAAGACCGCCTTGTGATACCAGCAAAACACATCAACCAACTGAGAGATTCCAAGCTTGTCAAGACCTGACACCCAAGAGACCTTGGGGTAATTTTCAGCAACTTATTTTTGGAGATTACCTTTCAAGAGAGGTAGTGCATTTAAGCATTGTCTGTGTTGAGAAGTGCTAAAACACCCATCAACACTAACATTTTCTAATCAGGACTTCCGCACCCAACCATCTCATAATCGTGCACTCCATCTTGAATTCCTCATCCATAAAATTAAAGTTAAAATGGTCTTGGTGGATGGGGGTGTTGGTCTAAATATTTGTTCACTCAATCTAAGAAAAAATCTAGGATTATTTAAAGACGCCATTGAAAAAGGTAAAGGTATTACAATCAGAGCATATGATGACCCGAAAAGAGTGTCTCAAGGAACTATTCAACTCCCTATTCAAGTACTAGTCATCATGGAAACCACATGTGAGGTCCTTGACCTTGATTTTCCTTATAATATTCTCCTGGGGCGTCCATAGATCCATGGCATGCAAGTTGTCGCATCCACTTTCCATCATTGCATCAAATTTCCATATCAAAATCAAGAGCTCACGGTCTATGGTGATCCCGAGCCCTTCTATTATTGCAAGAACCTGGAAGCAAAAAACTATAAAATCCCTCAAGTTGCAAAGAACAATGAAGGCCCTACACTTCCATATGTAGACCTAGCTACTTTAGCCTCCACTTTTGAGACAAAGACACCCGCCATTCCTGATATCTTTGAAATAAAAGTCATTATTCAAGACAACTAGTGTGTGGATTAAAAGATGAAGAAAAGTTCTTTTGTAATAGGAGAGTTACCTCAATCTCCTATGTCTCACGAGCAACCCCAACCAGCTAAAACATCATCCCAAACCTTCAAAGAAGACCCTTCTAGATTTAGATGGTGGGAAGACCTAAGTTGATAAGTGGTAGACAAAAAAGACATCAAGTTTGCTATACCAAGATGAAAGGCTTGTGCTTGATCTTCCCATGGATGATAGCAGTAAAGGACTACAAATGATGCTTGGTATGGGCTATAATAGAAATAAGAAACTTGGAAAACATGACAATGGTCTTCTAGTACCGCTCATTCCTCAAAAGCATATAAGAAATATTGGCCTCAAATGTATCCCTCTGAAGGTAACCATACTTGGAAAGAAGGCCCCAATTAGAAAAGTCAAAGCACCACCTCAGTTGCCAACAAACACAAGTCTGCCCTTAGATAACTATACCTTTGACATAACTGATGTGTGCAATGACAAGGACCCCCTAGCTGACTTACCTATTCTATTCAAGGATTCCTCCCTTCTCATGATTTTACCCTATCTTTCGATTCAAACAATCAAACCCATGAGCTAAACTTAGTCTATCCCCAACTCATCAATTACAACCAGTGAGGACCACCAATTTTGGACACATTTGAAAATGATGAGGTGCTCTCAGAGTTCATGGGATTGTAGAATACTATACCATGCAGAGATCACAAAGTTGATTTCAACATCATACTGGACACACGTGCATATTATGGGGAAATGATTGAATCCCTCAGTCACAAAAGTCAAAATCTGAGAACAATAACTAGGTCTTTGAGTGAAAACCACACTGTGGCACTCTCTAACCCAAAAATAGTAAAAATAGGGGACACATCCAATGGTGAAAACCTCTCAGAGGTGCCATAGGATGAAGGATTCAATCTTCCCCTTAGTCTATTCATCAGGAGAATTTATCATTTTTAGCAGAGAAGTGCAATCCGATCAATCTGGGAATTGAAGAAATGTCGCATATCACTTTCTATGTAGAATCACTCTTGACAGAAGAATAGGAACTCTTAGCTACATTTCTAAGATAAACTTTGCATGGACCTATGCCAACATGCCTGGGCTTGATCCAAAAGTTGTGGTTTACCACATAGTTGTATATCTTGAAGCAAATCCAGTGAGACAAAATCTAAGGAATCCCCAGATAGCATTATTGGTCAAGATGGAATTATAAAAGCTCCTAGATGCAAGGTTCATACAATCGACTGATTATCCATAGTGGGTCTCAAATATTGTACCTATTTCAAATCCCACTGGGGGCATCCGCATCTGCATGGACTTCAAAGACCTTAACAAAGCATGTCCCAAGGATGATTTCCCTCTCCCAAACATTGACACGATTGTGGATATAACGGTGGGCATGTGATGCTATCATTCATGGATGGATTCTTAGGTTATAATCAGATCATGATAGCAAAAGATGACCAACATAAACCGGCTTTCACTTGTCCATGGGGGACATATTGTTGGAATATGATGTCATCTGGGTTGAAAAATGCAGGAGCAACCTATAAAAGGGCCATGACACTAATCTTCCATGATATGATTCACAAAATTGTGGAGTATTTGTGGATGACATATTGGCCAAGTCAAAGAAATGTCGAGATCACATAGCAGCATTAAGCTCCATCTTTGATAGGCTAGAGGAGTATAAATTCAAACTCAATCCAAAAAAATGTGTCTTTGGGGTACAATCAAGAAAGCTCCTTGGGTATATCATGTCTATCAGAGGAATTGAGCTAGATCCTGCCAAGGTCAATGCAATTCTCAAAATGGAGGCACCAAAAACATTGAAACGGCTAAGAGGCTTACAAGGAAGACTCCAGTTCATCCGCCGATTCATAGCGCAACTAGCATACAAGGCTATCCCATATTCTCATCTACTCCACAAGGGGGTAGCATACAAATGGGACAAGAAATGTGATCAAGCATTCAATAAAATCAAGGAATACTTACACTTCCGGTTCTCATGCCACCAATTACAGGAAAACCTTGATCCTATATATACTTCAGCCCAACAGTGGCCCGCCGTGCTCTCTTAATACAACTTATGATGAAAATGGGAAAGAGGCTATTTACTACATCGGCCAAACCATGGTGGGAAAGTTGAATTACACATCCATTGAGAAGGCTTTCTTAGTAGTTGTGTTCACCACACAAAAATTCAAACATTATATGCTAGCACATCAGATAAAAATCATTGCAAAGATAGACCCTCTCAAGTATCTACTCTCTAAAGCAACACTCACAGGGCAAACAACTAAATGGGTTATGATCTTGACAGAGCACAACATTGAGTAGTGGAACACAAGGCCATTAAAGGACAAGCAATTGCAAATCAACTGGTAGAAGCACCGATATATTCAAAGAACCCACTTGTATTAGAGTTCCCCGATGAATCCATCGTTAATATAAGTATGGTAGATCACTGGAAGATGTACTTTGATGGATCCTAAACACAACATGGATCAGGAGCTGGAGTCTTCTTCATCACACCACAAGGGGATTGTATACCTAAATCATATAAGCTGTCATTTTCATGCACAATAACATTGCAGAATATGAGGCTCTTGTCATAGGGCTGAGAATTGTAGTACAATGGTAGAGCATGGAACTCAAGGTCTATGGAGACTCAGAGCTCGTCATCATCTAGGTAAATGATGAATATCAAATGAAGGATGACAAGTTGACCCCATACAAGGAACTAGTGGAAAGCCTCAAAGAGTTCTTCATTGATATCATGTTTGAGCAGCTACTAAGGGAAAATAACAGAGCAGCGAATGCTATGGCAACAATTGGATCACTACTGGATGTCCCACGCAATGTCCCAAATCAAGAATTCCTTGTAGAGAAGCTTCTCATACCAGCATTCAAGGTACCAGAGTCTGAATTTGTGTGTGAAATTATTGGTCCTGGTGATCCTTGGTATCATGATATATACACCTACTTGAGAATAGGAGTCCTCCCCACTAATATCACCCTAAACCTTAAAAGAGAATTTGTCAAAAATTCATCCTGTTTTGTCATCCTAGGAGATACCCTATACCGTAGGAGCATTGAAGGAACCCTTTTATGATGCCTAAATATTGAGGAAGCTTTGACTTCCTTAACCGAGGTGCACAATGGCATTTGTATTTCATATTCAAGTGGTATGACCTTGGCTAAGAAATTGTTGAGGATTGGGTACTATTGTCCTACAATGGAGAGGGAAGCTCACAACTATGTACGAAGGTGTTTGTAATGTCAGCAGCATGGGGATCTCATCCATGCACCAACTTAGGAGCACCACCCAATCATTAGACCTTGGCCCTTTTCACAATGGGGGCTCGATCTCATCAGCAAAATCACCCCCACCTCATCCAATGGACATAAGTTCATCATCACCGCCATGGAGTACTTTACGAAGTGGCTAGAAGCCATTCCCATGACCTACATCATAGGAAAGAAGATATCCAAGTTCATCCTGAATTACCTAATTTTTCGATACAGTGTCCCTCAAGCCATTATCTCAGATAATGGGACACCTTTCAAAAACCAGGATGTTCGAGACCTATGCCAAAATTTCAAAATCCAGCATCACTTTTCCACTCCATACTACCCCTAAGGAAATACCCAAGTTGAGGCTACAAATAAAACCATCTTAAAAGTCCTCAAGAAAATAGTCAATGACACTAGTCGTGACTAGCACCTACAGCTGAATCCCACCTTATGGGCTTACTGAACAAGTATCTGCACACCAACAGGTGCAACCCCATTCTCCACGGTCTACTGTTCCAAAATCCATCCTCCCTATTGAGATCTAGAACTCCTTTTGCCTTGAACACTACTGATTTTCCCACACATTCAGGGTGCTGCAATAGGACAAATTCGTCCATGTCATCATCCTATGACATTGAACATTATAAAATTAAGATCAACACCTAGGAAAGGAGAGGGGATGGAATGTTGCCCCTTGAAGGCAGCAATCAAGTAGAGGTTTGGACTATGGAAGATCAAGAGGATGAAGTATATCTCCTCGAAGAACAGCCAATAGAGGCTGCGGGTCCCACTAGTGGCTTGGAAGAGGTGTTTTCTACCTCATTCTCCCAACCCTATGTAAGCCTAAGATCGGGGATGTTGCACCATCCAATGCCTCCACCCAAAGTTGTCAATGCAATGACTGATGATGCAATGCTCGCTCTCGATTGTTAGGTGCTTCCACCTTCACATGATGACATCTAGGTTTTATCTTTCCTTTCTCTTGTGAATTCTTACAACTTTATTTACTATTTTGATTATGGGAACAAGGGGAGATGTACGTTCTTATGGATTAACCATGGGTTTAATGAACCACCTCAATTGCTGATTTTTCCTAAATGTGTGATTGAATTTGAATGTTGCAATAGTAAACTTCTTTTTTTTTGCTATAAAGATAAATTTTCATGACTTAGAACTATAACAATTTCCCTACTGCTTGTGCATGCATTACGAAATCCAATGGGCATGAATGTTAGTTTTCCATTCCTAAACATCGTTCTTTGCAAATATATTTTTATGTAGTTTGTTTTGGGTAGTGTAGGTTTCATGTACATACCTCGGACTCATGTATATAGTCCCACTTTTCTGCTTTCATTAGAGTAGTTGGTTTGTTGTAGGTTAGTTTTCTTTAGGGTAGTCTCCTTGTCATTTTCTTTTCATTTCTTGCTTTGGTTAGTGTAGGTGTTTCTTTCTATTTGTTTTCCGTTTTGCTTTTCATTTTGTTGTTGCTTTGCTTGGGGTCCCTCTACTTTTAGCTAGGCACATCTGTGCACACAACAACCATATTTATTGTCTGGGGTTGTTCTACATATTTCTTTGTTAAACTCTAATCAAGCTTTCAGAGTGGATGGTGAAGGTCTTCTATTAGTGCCAAGTGATTTGGATGTTTGGTCTGAAGGCGATAAGTCATTGGTTGGTCTAACTCCTATGTATTCTAATATCTTATATCTCTCACATACTTTAAGAATATGTAGGTCATTGTAGGTCCTTTTGTGAAGTTTAGTTAAGTGAAAAATATAAAATTCTACTTCAGTGCCACTTTGATTCTCATCCTTGAGTGCGAGCTTCATTGCTCATGGGTTGAAATGAAAGGAATTAAAAAGAGAAAAATAAAAAGAAAAGAAACAAAAGAAAGAAAAAGTAAGACATTGAAAATCAAAAGAAAGAAATTCAACATTTCAGGGGGATCCGAGCAACTCTATTGAGGCTATGGTCACCTGGATGGCAGTAGAGAAATGTCTGGGAGAATCACAACGACAACCTCATCGGGGCTGTGGATGCCTAACTAGCAGTGAGGCAATGTCCTAGATGCTTTTGGAGTTAGAATAAACTATGTAGCTTAACTTGACAGAGCTTGGGTTCCTGTAGAAACTTAGGGATAGGAATTAGCGCATATGCACACACTTGGATTTTCAACATACTAAAGGTTGGTTTGGCTAGTGGTTTTGATCCTTTGGTTGAGCATCTGGTTTGTTTTCCCTAGCGTGAAGATCAGAACCAAGGATTCTCGGTTCGTGATTCTAGTTTTTCATTGAAATGCTTTGGAGCATTTCCCCAGCGAGTCGCCATTTGTTGTGCATGTTTTGCACACACACCCCGTCGAAAACAGCCCTCTTTTCACTCCTAACAAGTCATTTTCACTCCTGTCTCGCTTTGTGCACCCCTGTTTCCAAGCCCAAACTGGTCATGTGCCTTAGAATGATCAAATTCCCCCTAACCAAATTCACCCACCTAAATTTCGCTAAGTCTTTTGCCTTTGCAAAACTTTCCTTATGGGTTTCCCTTGGTCTTTTGCCTCGACATCCATAAAGTCTTGTGGACCCGCAACTGTGGGTTGCCTCATGTGGGTTTCCGCTCATGTTACACTACTAAGTAGTGACTAATTCCCAACTTCTGCCTACATGGTGGGCTCCACACTTAGTTTCTCCATCTGAGCCTTAACCAAGCATCCAAATGAGTGTGGTTTTATGCATCTCACCTAACCTGGGTCTATTGTACCAAGAAATCAATGCATGCCATTAATGGAAATTGGCCTATAAACACTGCTCCTTTCCCTTCATTTTACCTGGGGCATTCAAATCTAAGAGAGAAACAAAGTCCCCCCTTCCTTTTTTCGCCTTTTTCCTTGTTCCTACTAACTTGGCCCTTGCTCACTTGATTCGCTTTTTCCTTCATTTTTTGCCTTTGGGGACAAGTTGCCTATGGACTTGGGATGTTTTGTGATGCCTAAGTGAGTTTTCGAGGTTTTGTTAAGTTTTGGGAAGTTGCAAAAATTTCATTGCAGGTCGTCATCCCTTCGTTGTCATTTCAGAACTTCCCTTGCGGGCTATCGTCCCTCCATTGCCATTTCGTAACTTTCTTTGCTGGCCACCATCCCTCTATTGTTGTTTCTAAACTTTCTTTTTGGACCACCATGTGCTCATTATCATTTTCAAAAGGGCGGCAGACCCTCCGACTTCCCCCTTCCAAATCTCTGCATTTCCAAAAAGGGTGAAAAATTCAAGTTTTCATCATCTAGGGCACATAAAGTGAGTTTTTTCACACGCAAAAAGGGATTTGGATCTAATTTTCCATGTGTTTAGACATTGCGTAAATTTAATTGTAGATCATTGTGTGTGGGTCATTGTGTGTGGGTCATCGTGTGCTCATTGTCATTACAAAAGGGCGGCAGACCCTCCAGCTCCCGCATTCCAATTTTTTGCATTTTTCAAAATGAGTCAAATCTTAAGGAAATAAGTCTTGGCACTCTTTCTACCCCTTTTCCCACATGCTAGAATTTAAAAATCTCAAATTTACTAAGTTTTGGGAAGTTGCAGAAATTTCTTTGTAGGTCATCGTCCCTTCGTTCTCATTTCAGAACTTTCTTTGTGGGCCGCCATCCCTCCATTGTCGTTTCAGAACTTTCCTTGTTGGCCACCATCCCTCCATTTCTATTTCAGAACTTTCCTTGTGGGTCGTTGTCCCTCCATTTCCATTTCAAAACTTTCCTTGCGAGTCATCATGTGCTCAAGGCCATTTTTAAGGGTGATCAACCCTTAACTTCCTCCCGCATTGCAGACTTTGCACCCATTGCGCCCCTTTAACTGTCGTTCAACAATGAGGCCTTCACAACCGTCCTGAGTTGTGCATTCCACAAAATTTATCAATGATCTGAGACATGAGGTCTGAGATGGTAAAATCACCAAGTCAAGCACTTGCAGGTTTTCCCCTACAAAAGGTTGTCCACCATCTGCCACCATCCATAGGAACATCCTTGGGGGTCATCGTCGCTTCGCCGCTGTTCGCGAGAACTTCCTTCCAGGTTGCCATCCCTCCATCACCGTCTGTGGGAACTTCCTTGTGGGTCACCGCCCCTCCGTCACCATCTGCGGGAACTTCCTTGTGAGCCACCATCCCTCTGTCACCATTCATTTTATGCTCACCTCTCCTCCTAGTACCCATCAACAAAGCTAGCATTAGAAGGAGGCCTATGTCAAGGAAGCTAGTGACAAGACTGCAAAGGGTGAGCTTCAAAGGAACAAATAGTTGTTTTATTTTCCACCAAATGATGATGATTTTCAAGAGTAGTACACCTCCTTCTCAGGGACACTGATTTGTAACAAAGGATGCAACAAACATATCAAAAAAGGACATCTTCCTACAACTTTTTAGCTACATCAAAGAAGGTAGTCACTATAGGACAAAACTGCTACAATGCCAAGGTCACTAGATGAAAAAATAAGCTACAAGACAAAATAGGGAAGAGGACAAAATAACCTATTTAAAATTGAGAAATATTGGGGGTAGGTGAAACCCTAACTTGTATTGAATCTAAGCCACACATTGTGAATTAATCCTAGCCATTCATTTGGGCTTTGGAAAACTATAAATAGGGGCTTGCCCCTCATTTGTAAAGGGTTGGAGAACTGATGTAAAGGAATTATGCAGCAATAGAAAGTAGCATTGCATGATTTATGGGTGTTTCTATTGAGTTTTTTCATTATGCATGCATGGTTCTACTTCCAAGTTAGTTTTAGTTGTAGTTTCTTGAGTGGATGTGATAATGGAAATTGTTGTTATGGTATCTAATGAACTCTCAGCCCATACTTTTAGCACTTGTTGATGACAAACTGTTGTGTAAAGTTATTATGGGCTTCTTTATTCCATTGTTGCAATCTTGTTCAATTGCATGTTCATGATGTGCATGTGTAATCTGAAAATATGCGAACCTTAGGAGATTGCACTGATTTTGTGTAGCTGTAGGTTCTCTTGGTCAAGAAAAATCTAGTTTGGGAAGTTTGTCTACTATAGCAGCCACCATTGTTACTGTTCAATCATAGTTTAGATTTAGAATAGCTTTCTCAACCCTTCCTCTTTTGTTATTTCTTTAATTCCTTAGTTATAGTAGGATCTCAAGCATCATGATGAATCTAAATCAGATGAACTTAGTGAGTTTTAGCTTGTTGTTTTGAGTGGGAAGCCACTGTTCATTCACTTCCAGCACTTTGAAACTATATTTCCATACCCAAATTCCCATGTTTTGTAACTCATACGTAAGACCGCCTTGTGATACCAGCAAAACACATCAACCAACTGAGAGATTCCAAGCTTGTCAAGACCTAACACCCGAGAGACCTTGGGGTAATTTTCAGCAACTTGTTGTTGGAGATTACCTTTCAAGAGAGGTAGTGCATTTAAGCATTGTCTGTGTTGAGAAGTGCTAAAACACCCATCAACACTAACATTTTCTAATTAGGACTTCCGCACCCAACCATCTCATAATTGTGCGCTCCATCTTGAATTCCTCATCCATAAAATTAAAGTTAAAATGGTCTTGGTGGATGGGGGTGTTGGTCTAAATATCTGTTCACTCAAACTAAGAAAAAATATAGGATTCTTCAAAGACGCCATTGAAAAAGGTAAAGGTATTACAATCAGAGCATATGATGACCTGAAAAGAGTTTCTCAAGGCACTATTCAACTCCCTATTCAAGTACTAGTCATCATGGAAACCACATGTGAGGTCCTTGACCTTGATTTTCCTTATAATATTCTCTTGGGGCATCCATAGATCCATGGAATGCAAGCTATCACATCCACTTTCCATCATTGCATCAAATTCCCATATCAAAATCAAGAGCTCACAGTCTATGGTGATCCCGAGCCCTTCTATTATTGCAAGAACTTGGAAGCAAAACACTATAAAATCCCTCAAGTTCCAAAGAACAATGAAGGCCCTACAATTCCATATGTAGACCTAGCTACTTTAGCCTCCACTTTTGAGACAAAGACACCCACCATTCCTGATATCTTTGAAATCAAATTCATTATCCAAGACAACTAGTGTGTGGATTAAAAGATGAAGAAAAGTTCTTTCATAATAGGAGAGTTGCCTCAATCTCCTATGTCTCATGAGCAACCCCAACCAGCTGAAACATCATCCCAAACCTTCAAAGAAGACCCTTCTAGATTTAGATGGTGGGAAGACCTAAGTTGAGAAGTGGTAGACAAAAAAGACATCAAGTTTGCTATACCAAGATGAAAGGCTTGCGCTTGATCTTCCCATGGATGATAGCAGTAAAGGACTACAAATGATGCTTGGTATGGGCTATAACAGAAATAAGAAACTTGGACAAAATGACAATGGTCTTCTAGTACCGCTCATTCCTCAAAAGCATATAAGAAATATTGGCCTCAAATTTATCCCTCTGAAGGTAACCATACTTGGAAAGAAGGCCCCAATTAGAAAATTCAAAGCACCACCTCAGTTGCCAACATCCATAGGTCTGCCCTTAGATAACTATACCTTTGACATAACTGATGTGTGCAGTGATGAGGACCCCCTAGCTGACTTACCTATTCTATTCAAGGATTCCTCCCTTCTCATGATTTTACCCTATCTTTCGATTCAAACAATCAAACCCATGAGCTAAACTTAGTCTATCCCCAACTCATCAATTACAACCAGTGAGGACCACCAATTTTGGACACATTTGAAAATGATGAGGTGCTCTCAGAATTCATGGGATTGCAGAATACTATACCATGCAGAGATCACAAAGTTGATTTCGACATCATACTGGACACACACGCATATTATGGGGAAATGATTGAATCCCTTAGTCACAAAAGTCAAAATCTGAGAACAATAACTAGGTCTTTGAGTGAAAACCACACTGTGGCACTCTCTAACCCAAAAATAGTAAAAATAGGGGACACATCCAATGGTGAAAACCTCTCAGAGGTGCCATAGGATGAAGGATTCAATCTTCCCCTTAGTCTATTCATCAGGAGAATTTATCATTTTTAGCAGAGAAGTGCAATCCGATCAATCTGGGAATTGAAGAAATGTCGCATATCACTTTCTATGTAGAATCACTCTTGACAGAAGAATAGGAACTCTTAGCTACATTTCTAAGATAAACTTTGCATGGACCTATGCCAACATGCCTGGGCTTGATCCAAAAGTTGTGGTTTACCACATAGTTGTATATCTTGAAGCAAATCCAGTGAGACAAAATCTAAGGAATCCCCAGATAGCATTATTGGTCAAGATGGAATTATAAAAGCTCCTAGATGCAAGGTTCATACAATCGACTGATTATCCATAGTGGGTCTCAAATATTGTACCTATTTCAAATCCCACTGGGGGCATCCGCATCTGCATGGACTTCAAAGACCTTAACAAAGCATGTCCCAAGGATGATTTCCCTCTCCCAAACATTGACACGATTGTGGATATAACGGTGGGCATGTGATGCTATCATTCATGGATGGATTCTTAGGTTATAATCAGATCATGATAGCAAAAGATGACCAACATAAACCGGCTTTCACTTGTCCATGGGGGACATATTGTTGGAATATGATGTCATCTGGGTTGAAAAATGCAGGAGCAACCTATAAAAGGGCCATGACACTAATCTTCCATGATATGATTCACAAAATTGTGGAGTATTTGTGGATGACATATTGGCCAAGTCAAAGAAATGTCGAGATCACATAGCAGCATTAAGCTCCATCTTTGATAGGCTAGAGGAGTATAAATTCAAACTCAATCCAAAAAAATGTGTCTTTGGGGTACAATCAAGAAAGCTCCTTGGGTATATCATGTCTATCAGAGGAATTGAGCTAGATCCTGCCAAGGTCAATGCAATTCTCAAAATGGAGGCACCAAAAACATTGAAACGGCTAAGAGGCTTACAAGGAAGACTCCAGTTCATCCGCCGATTCATAGCGCAACTAGCATACAAGGCTATCCCATATTCTCATCTACTCCACAAGGGGGTAGCATACAAATGGGACAAGAAATGTGATCAGGAGTTCAACAAAATCAAGGAGTACTTACCGCACCAGTTCTCATGCCACCAATTCCAGGCAAACCCTTGATCCTATATATATCAGCAACAATAGTGGCCCTTCATGCTCTCTTAATACAACATGATGAAAATGGGAAAGAGAGGGCTATTTACTACATTAGCCGAACCATGGTGGGAGAAGAGTTGAATTACACATCCATTGAGAAGGCTTTCTTAGCAGTTGTGTTCACCACACAAAAATTCAAACATTATATGCTAGCACATCAGATAAAAATCATTGCAAAGATAGACCCTCTCAAGTATCTACTCTCTAAAGCAACACTCACAGGGCAAACAACTAAATGGGTTATGATCTTGATAGAGCACAACATTGAGTAGTGGAACACAAGGCCATTAAAGGACAAGCAATTGCAAATCAACTAGTAGAAGCACCGATATATTCAAAGTACCCACTTGTATTAGAGTTCCCCGATGAATCCATCGTTAATATAAGTATGGTAGATCACTAGAAGATGTACTTTGATGGATCCTACACACAACATGGATCAGGAGCTAGATTCTTCTTCATCACACCACAAGGGGATTGTATACCTAAATCATATAAGCTGTCATTTTCATGCACAATAACATTGCAGAATATGAGGCTCTTGTCATAGGGCTGAGAATTGCAGTACAATGGCAGAGCATGGAACTCAAGGTCTATGGAGACTCAAAGCTCATCATCATCCAAGTAAATGATGAATATCAAATGATGACAAGTTGACCCCATACAAGGAACTAGTGGAAAGCCTCAAAGAGTTCTTCATTGATATCACGTTTGAGTAGCTACCAAGGGAAAATAACAGAGCGGAAAATGCTATGGCAACAATTGGATCACTACTGGATGTCCCACGCAATGTCCCAAATCAAGAATTCCTTGTAGAGAAGCTTCTCATACCAGCATTCGAGGTACCAGAGTCTGAATTTGTGTATGAAATTGTTGGTCCTGGTGATCCCTGGTATCATGATATATATACCTACTTGAGAATAGGAGTCCTCCCCACTAATATCACCCTGAACCTTAAAAGAGAATTTGTCAAAAATTCATCCCATTTTGTCATCCTAGGAGATACCCTATACTGTAGGAGCATTGAAGGAACCCTTTTATGATGCCTAAATATTGAGGAAGCTTTGACTTCCTTAACTGAGGTGCACAATGGCATTTGTATTTCATATTCAAGTGGTATGACCTTGGCTAAGAAATTGTTGAGGATTGGGTACTATTTTCCTACAATGGAGAGGGAAGCTCATGACTATGTACGAAGGTGTTTGCAATGTCAGCAACATGGGGATCTCATCCATGCACCAACTTAGGAGCACCACCCAATCATTACACCTTGGCCCTTTTCACAATGGGGGCTTGATCTCATCAGCAAAATCACCCCCACCTCATCCAATGGACATAAGTTCATCATCACCACCATGGAGTACTTTACAAAGTGGCTAGAAGCCATTCCCATGACCTATATCATAGGAAAGAAGATATCCAAGTTCATCCTGAATTACCTAATTTTTTGATACGGTGTCCCTCAAGCCATTATCTCAGATAATGGGACACCTTTCAAAAACCAGGATGTTCGAGACCTATGCCAAAATTTCAAAATCCAGAATCACTTTTCCACTTAGTACTACCCCTAAGGAAATAGCTAAGTTGAGGCTACAAATAAAACCATCTTAAAAATCCTCAAGAAAATAGTCAATGACACTAGTCGTGACTAGCACCTACAACTGAATCCCACCTTATGGGCTTACTGAACAAGTATCCGCACACCAATTGGTGCAACCCCATTCTCCCTGGTCTACAGTTCAAAATCCATCCTCCCGGGACAGACTAGAACTCCTTTGCCTTGAGCACACCATTTCCAATATCTGTGGTGCCAATAGGGAAAATTGGCCCATGTCATCATCCTATGACATTGAACATTATAAAATTAAGATCAACACTGGAAAGTGAGAGGGGATGGAATGCTGCCCTTTGAAGGCAAAGAATCAAGCAGAGGTTTGACTATGGAAGATCAAGAGGATGAAGCAGATCTCAAAGAACAACCAATAGAGGTTGCAGTTCCCACTAGTGGCTTGGAAGAGGTGTTTTCTACCTCATTCTCCCAACCCTATGTAAGCCTAAGATCGGGGATGTTGCACCATCCAATGCCTCCACCCAAAGCTATCAATGCAACGACTGATGATGCAATGCTCGCTCTCGATTGTTAGGTGCTTCCACCTTCACATGATGACATCTAGGTTTTATCTTTCCTTTCTCTTGTGAATTCTTACAACTTTATTTACTATTTTGATTATGGGAACAAGGGGAGAC